>JAMKCH010006288.1:0-33051 GCA_023653785.1 Ophioderma brevispina
AATCGCTATTTTCGTGTCTGTATTGGTGGAACATTATCTGCTAGCATTTCCCTGGTACTTTTGGACTTCCGCAGCTTCAGTTGTGGGCCCCCAATGTTTTTTCTCCTGTTCACAAAGTATCGGTGAAAATTATTCGCAGCATGGTATCTGCTATCATATGTACGCAGACGATGTACAGACCTTTATATCTGGCCGTTCAATCCGATAGAGGACCGAGATTAAAATCCATATCTATACTTGCCTCCTTTATTGAGGAAATAGTTTTTTTGGATGGACTGAAACAACTGAAACTCAACATGAAAAATCTGAGTTTTTCATTGCCGCGTCAGCCTACAATATCAAAAAGTTTAAAAAACATCAGCCGGCGAATTGGTGATGATACCATTGAGCAATCTGAAAAAAATTCGGAACCTTGGCGTCATTTTTGATCAGACTTCTTCCATGACTGAACATGTTAAGGCTGTTGCAAAAACGGTCAACTTTCACCTGAGGTGCATTTATAGAATTTCGTCGTTACATCAATCGAAGACATCTTGTCAACCACCTTGTGCGGGCACTACTTCTATCAACTAATCGGGTCTCCGACTATGCAAATGGACTGCTACTTGGAATTTCTCTGCACGGACGCCAGGTACTGCAGAAACTTCAAAACCGTGCTGCGAGGATTTGTCTTTGAAGCAGAAAGACTTCATTCCATCGGCACCGCAGTTGAAAGTTCTTCACTGGTTGCCGGTAGAAAAAGCGAATTCAAATTTAAATCTATTGATTGTCTACAAAGTGTACATGGACTGGCCCCACCCTATCGTGCTGAATTTTTAGTTAAATATTCCTCGCCGGCGCGCCCGGCCAGGAGAGTCTTCGTTCCAATAATGACACAACAGTCTTGCCATTCCGATGACCTACCGTAACGTATGGGAATTCATTTCATGTTGCCGCTCCTAAGTTATGGAACTCAATTCCCAAAGAAATGCGCAATCTCACGTACTGTTATGACTTTAGGAAGCGGCTTGAAAACTTAACCTTTTCCCGCCTGAGTATAATACCACACCACCGCCTCATCTTTCCTGTTTTATTCTTAATTTTGCAATGTGAGTCTGAAAATTAATTACTGTGTGTTTTGCTTTACTTGCGGGGCAGGTGTGTGAGCATGTGCTGTGGGTATGGAGTCTTTGTGGGGTGTTGTAGTATTGATGTGTTTGTGCGGTGGCATGTGTGTTGACTGTGAGTGTGTTTATTGTATTATTTTTGGTACCTTAATTTTTATTAATTCTTCCCGTTGAATGTATTTTTATATTTGTAAAGGCGCTTTGAACTATTTTGTAAGAAAGTCGCTTAATAATTGCAATTTTAAGATAACAACTTGCCTCACAATTCGTCAAAGTCCACTTTTTCCTTACAAAAAAAACAAAACAAGGCCTTTCGGCCCTGAGCAGACTTAACACATAACATATCAAATTTATAGCTCCAAACCAAACACCCGCTCCCTTATCCAAAACCGTTTAACATAATTCAACCTCACTGCACAACGCAAAAGGCATAACCTACCCATAACGTCACACTTTCTTATCCTGTCTTCCGCCGACACATTTTTGGACCCTCAAAGTAGGACCAATTCCAATATACAGACTATGTCTGATAACAAGCCTTTCGGCCCTTGAGACGACGTCACATAACCATATCAATTTATAGCTCCAACACCGCATCCTCTATTCCAAAACCGTGTTAACAGAAGTTCCAATTCTCCACTCAGCAACGCGAAAGGCAGTACTACCCCAACCAAGACGTGCCACACTACTGTCTTCAGCCGACACATTTGGACCCTCCAAAGTAGACCACTTTTAATTATATACAGAGAACGTTGCTAACAAAAAGTGGGCACACATTATTCTACCCTGAAAAAGTTGAGTGCACCCACCATCACCCCCTCTCTCCCATATTCTCACGTTCTTAATATATTTCTTTCTATTTTATAATTCCTTAAAGCCGGCCTTCATTTCCAATCTGCTATGAAACATGGTTTCAAATACTAAAAATAAAACTATATTGGACAGAATCATGTCATGTTTTAAGATATCAATTTGGGCGGAATTTTTCTCATTACAACATTTTTTGGATTATAACTAAATCTGCCACACCAAATTAAAACTAATTAATTTGTATCTATCAGTTAGCAAAAAGGAAACGTTGTCAATTAGACAATTAAACAAGTAGGCCTTAGCAGAGAGGCCCCTGGAGTGCTTTAAGTGGCCAAGGACAATTAAAGGATCATGATGGCCTGGATCTGGCACAAATCCTTCAACACAATACACATATCCCACAACACAATGGACGGACTTAGATGAGGTTTTTTGACGGTCCCATCTGTAACGATTCTGCTATCACGACGTATTCAGGATAATTTATTCAGGATAATTTGGCACAATGTATTCTGGGATATTTGATTTTGATACACATACCATTAAAGCATGATTAAAGAGGCCACAATATGAGATTAGATTCATTTAAGAATTCACCATCTCCCATAATACAATAGATGAGGTGGTATTGACTGGCAATATAGATCGAGATGTTTACACTATTTACCAGCATTATTAAGAAATTGAAACCATTGATTGTGGGATATTGGATTTGATACTGTGATTCTTATGCTAATTCTCAGTCACATGCAAGTAAACCCATTCGCAAAAAAAAAAAGGTAACGTTAGGGTCGATAAAAACAAAAACAACGTTAAAGCCTTCTTTAGTAAAAGATCTAAAAGTTCTCTGTTAAAAATCATCGGCATATGCATTCATGATTTCCAAATATTGTTTACATTTAGTCACCACCTCTCTCCGAGCATTCTCATTATACTTCCTCAATATGATACTCCCCATTTAGGAACATGGAATATTCCACTTTGGCAAGTCTGGATCTGTACTCATTTCTTGAAATAACTTGGCCTCAGAATTCATCCAAAATCCACCTTTTTCCTCCACCAACCCACACAAGGCCTTTCGGCCCTGGGGAAGACTTCAATCATAACTACCAAATTTATAGCTCCAAAGACCGTTCCCTCTATCCACAACCCGGTTGACAGAAATCCAACTTTTTTCTCACAATGGCGACAGGCAGTACCTACCCACATACTGCACCCTTCCTGTCTTCTGTCGGCACATTTTTTGGCTTTTCAAAGTAAACCAATTCCAATATACAGACCTAACGTCTGATAACATCGCGTCTATTTGAACATTTTACCGTCCCCGCACTTACAATAGCGTCATTATGCAGAACGCAATCACCACGTATGAAAAGCGCACGCACAGAGCAAATTTACGATGATGTTATGATCTTTGATTCCGCCCAGCCTAGCTCCACCCTGTGTTAATAACGGAAAAGGCTGCAATTACTTATATACAAGGGCCACTTGCGAATTAGACAAAATCAGAAAATTGGTCATTGCAGAAATGTTTTATGATAGTGTTCGGTTGGAGCAACCATTGAACTAGGTTAGTAAATATTGTATTGTGGCCAGGAAGTTAAATTGGTGACACGGTGCTACTTCAAATTTTTCGTCGTACATTTGCCTGAAAAAAAACCTTTTTCCTTCATTTTTTTTCAAATTATATACCTATATAATATTTTCAATTTCATGAGAGATGTGTTCCTTTAGGATTGAACGACGTCTTGCTTATTACAATCAGGTGATGGTTCGTCTAATTTTTAACATTTCACACGGTAAACGCGCTACTTGGCTGCTGCAATCCACCCATGGCAACTGTCAATCATTAATGTGGCAAAGTGTTTTAATTGAACATGTCAAAAGATGGCGGCTGTGTATTATGACCATCTGTAACACCTTGTGCGTGATAAAGTTTCCTTTAATGCTTGGGGGGGGAGGGGGAACAGAAAGTCATCACTAACTTCAATAGATGTGTTGAATCCAGTCCTCTATCCCATACCCCATCTGCTCTCAGCTTCTGACACTCCTACTTTCTTTTACCTTCCATTCTCCTTTGGAATATGTTTTTTCTAGGCTGTCTTCCCTCTTTCTACTGATATGGCCTAAGTATTTAAGCTTGATCCGATCCGGGGATCATTTACGGTGGTTCAACACAGTCCTATCATGGAATATCGATTTGCTCAATTTTTTTGTTCTTATGTTCAGCCTGGATTTCTCAACATTTCTTCTCTGGGACCACAATTCAAAAGAGACAATCTTCTTGCGGTCCGCCTTCCCAACTGCCTATGTCTCACTGTATATTACAATTGGAAGACTATGGTGTTCATGATTCAGATCTTTGTGACTTTCTTTTAATTATATCATTGGTCATCGAAATTGATTTTAACACCCTTTCAGTATTTCTTCTTTCTGATCATATAGGTGACATCAATTATGATGCAGAAGATTCGAGGGATGCATTGAATCGTGCGAAGTGGAAAAGTGAGTGAAGGCGATTGCTACGAGTGTGAGGTAAATCTGCTGGCCCACCCCGCACGCCCGTTTTGCGGGGACAAAACCGGATTTTAAAACGTCTGTTATTACTACTATCTACTACTACTACCACCCCCACCACCGACGCCTCCTCCCTTCGCCCCTCCTACACCTCCTCCTCCACCTCCACCTCCTTCATCCCACTAAATTAACCTTGACACAATTTCTTGGCAAGTTATAGTCAAAATTCTTTAATGCTGGCAGAATATGGTACATCAATCTGAAAAAAAGTTTTCTTCAATAGAATGTTTGAAACCATCTATCCCATAACCCATCTGCTTCTCAGCTTCTGAGCCTCCTACTTTCTTTTACCTTCCATGCTCCTTTTGAATAATGTTTTTCTAGGCTGTCTTCCTCTCTTCTACTGAATGGCCTTAGTATTTCAGCTTGAATCCGATCCGGGGATCCAATTTACGGTGTCACACAGTCTATCAGGGATACTCGATTGTCTCAATTTTGTTGGTCTTTGTTCAGCCCTGGACAATGTTCTGATCTTCTCTGGGACCACAATTCAAAAGAGACAATCTTCTTGCGGTCCGCCTTCCCAACTGGCCTATTTTCTCATCTGTATATTACAATTGGTAAGACTAAGGGTTGTTCAATTCCGATCTTTGTGACTTTCTTTTAAGTATATGTGTTCATCGAATTTGATTAGAAAACCCATTTCATTAGTTTCTTCTGATCATAAAGTCGACATCAGATATAGGAAGTAATAGAAGATTCGCGGGATGCCTTGAATCGGGCGAAGTGGGAAAGAGGGAGATGGAGGCGATTGCTACAGAGTTTGAGGTGTATCTGGCCACTCCCGTTTTGCGGGGACAAAAACCGGATTTCAACGTAGTTTTTACTACTACTACTACAATACCACCACCACCCCCACGCCTCCTCCTCTTCTCCTCCTCCTACACCTCCATCCTCCCCTCCACCTCCTCCCTCCACACTCTAATGAACCTTGACACAATTTCTTGGCAAGTTTGTCAAATTAGCTATTAGTACTTTACGACAAAATCTGCCTCTTTACCAAGTTAACCTCCATGGTTTTTTTCGTTACACCTAAGTTAATTTTTGCTGCAATAGAATCTGGAGTAATTTAATTTGAGCACATTTTGACGTCCCATTTTTGGATTAGTGACAACCATTTGGGACTTAGTTAAATCCATGTTTGTGTGGATCTCAACTCCACCCTGTGGAAATGTATAACCCATGGCTAGACACACATTTGTACACATCTCAATACAAAAGGTTTGAGTGATGACTATTTTGCTTGCCTGACAGAAACCCCTTGAAACGCGATTCTTAAGTGTTGTGTGGCGGGACCCCTTTGCCCCTCCTATGGATCGCATGATATAGCGTGGGTAAGTTTTTTGTCAGAGGCAGAACTCTGCAGCCCTTGTACTATTGAGAACTACTGAAGGACACGGATCCCTTCGTCTTTAAATTCTAAGTTTAGTTTATTTACATCTACATCTACAGCATACTTGGTTACAGCACCTGGCAGTGATGGCAATGGCATGAGGATTTTTTTTCGGGTCTTTTTGGGCCACAATACCGGAAGAGGAGGGGAAAAAGGGGAAGTGAAAGCGGTGAGAACGCAGAGAAACTAAAAGTGAAGAGAGAAAAAAAGCTGCGGGAGACAGAGAGGGGCGGGGGGATGTGCTGCCTTCACACCCCTTACAACTTACCCTCCCGCTTCATACTATTTATTTTATTAATACTCCCTCATAGCATCAAATATATAAGTTCTTGTGAATTTCAAATCCAAAATGGCTAGGACAGTCTCCCAACAAATAACCGGGTAATACTCACTGGAACCACCAAAGTAGGCGGCCATAAGGACCTGTAATCTAACTCAGGACTAATTAAGAAACCTACAGGAGACAATGGGTATAAACTCTATATACAGTACGAGGGACAATTTGGAATGTTCCAACGCCTCGATTTCTAAGTGTTTAACCCTTACGACATTTGGACGGGGGTCCCCCCTCTCGCGCGGGCCGCTAACCGTAATACCTCTCAATATGACATACCATACGTATGCATTGTATGTATTGCCCACATGGGTACAAGTTTTTTAATCATTATATACCATATAGTATCACCATCAAACAATATATAGCATTGATTTTAATATGAATTGAAGAGTTAATAAGAGTGACGTTGCCCCAAACAGACCATGCATTGCTATCATCACCATGGTCAATCCTATGGCTTTACATCAGGCCATCCATTTCCAGCGTTATTGCATCCTATTGCAACATCACGTTATCACCACATGTGACCATCCACATAGCATCCAATGTCTACACATCATGGCTTCCCATGCTTGAACATCATATGGCATCCCTTGCTTTGACATCATATGGCATCCCCTGCTTGGCATCATATGGCAGCCCTTGCTGGCATCATATGGCATCCCTTGCTTAGCATCACATGTCATCCCTTCTTGGCATCACATGGCATCCAACTGTGTATGCACGGGCCTGACCTGAATGTTCAATGTCTCACCTTACCTTACATAATATAATAAGGATCCACATCCGGGTCGGGTTACAAAAAAAGGCGTGGTAACTTGTGTTATGAATGAGATGTATGCAATCGTGTTAGAGTATTTGGCAGGCCCCCCTCGTTTTTAAGCCAAGGGATCTTGACCCTTGTATCGCACCATACAAGCCAATGAGCACACGAGAAAGTCATGCATGGGTACCACTGAAACATAAACATCTGCAAGTGCCACCCATCGATCATCACACGAAATCATGTGAGACGCCTTCATGTAATGGATAATAAAAAATTTAGTTAATAATTTACAATAAAATCGCTAGCGTAGTGATGGTACCAATTAATACTCACAGAACAATATAAAATAACTCAAGTATTAGTCTACTCATGTAAGGACATTCGCCTGTTCTAACAATTGCTATGAAAACCTAATTTCTGGGCTAACAATTTTCACACGCGATTCTACAACTAATGGTTATACGCTATATACCAAAGACATGTGCCTACAATTGGAATTAAATAATGTTCACAGTGTACAGTAATTGGGGGTGTACTTCCGAAATATTTTTTATCTATCCACAACTGCATCTCCGACCTACAATGGATACTTCCAATTGCTAATCCTAATACTGCCATTTGTAATTAAAGGGGAGCGACACGTTACAATATTCATAGAATTGACATATCAAATACTATGAGATATACCAATTGCGATAAACCAGCGTGCTAAGTTTAGTTGACTTCATCAAAGATAAGATTGACATGCATAATATAATACAATTTCAATATCATTAAAGCGTCTACACTAGATCTCCTCGATTATTGAAAGAGACAAGTGCGATCAGCGCATGCGCATACCGATAGGCGACGGAGAGGTGGGACGAACGAAATCTTCACGTGGTTACGGTGGTTACAACTTATACTGACAACATAGCCTTATCATTATACTACATTACATTATCTTACTTATTTTAGCTCCATCATCCCCCCAGCGAGCACTTGCACCAACTACGCCATGATGCGAGTGTATCCAAAGACCTAACTACCTGACATGGGGTAAATAATAATTTATGCTCACACCACCCCAGGTTCACAATACATAGCATCGCTCTGGTGTGTGAGTCATTCCTAAGCACCCACATTCATCATCAATTACATTAACACCTCACCTAGTCCTATCCGCAATAGGCACCAACAGATATCAATAATTCCTTGTACAAGCCCCACAATCACAGTACTTAATCAATATCAATATATGTAAAAAACATCGGACGCCTTGAATGACTATATAAATGAAATAATAACTAAAATATCTCAAGATGGCAACATAATATATCAAGCAACTACATTAGATTTTAACTTACATACACCCGTTAACATAATCTCAAGCGTTAATAATCATAGTTATGCTTATTTTGTGAAGTAAGGAAAATTTGTTTATCAACTAAAATCCATGAGAATACGGAATTATTTGTTGACTTGCCCTAATCAAGGCCTTCAATTTGTAAACCACAGGGGTTTAAGTATAACTGTACATGGAGTGCGCTTATTAAATATTCAGTTCACATCCATGTATCGTTCCTATAATTATCTAGTTTTCATAACGATAATTTATCTTCACACTAACCAGGCCAAAAGAACAATAGAAGTCTTGGTTACAAAAATACAATTTAAAAGATAAATAATATGAAATGGCCGATCCCTATCACAATATTTTAAGTCCTACAATCCATCAACTTCCGACCGGTAACACAAGGAGAAAAATAAAACAAGAAAAAAACTCCCTCCCCAAAACCCTGACTAAATACTCTTAGTTTTAAAATAGCGAGAAGCGTGAAGAAAAACAGGTAGAAATGCGGTGATAGAAAGGGAAGAGGGAGCTAGTAAGTGGAAGGGAGTAGGGGTCCAATAATCAAATACTACCCGGTACTAATGATTAATAAAAATAATAAAATACCTGACGGTACCGAATCACAATCTCCACAATTTTCCTGTGCACCAACTTAGGAATGTATGACGATAACCAGTGGCACCGAGAGCGCGCATGCGCAAGCAATGTTTCACATCTAATTTAGAATTTGTCTGCCATTAAGTGAAGTAGTGAACTGCGGAGAATTCCCAAAGTGACCGTGTGCAAGACAGATAAATGAAAATCTCAAAAATATCTTCTAAATCCTGAAAAATTCATGTAATTACTGTATGTAATTGCCAAATAGTCAACATATTTTTAACTATAATAATAAATACGAAATTCAAAAGCAATTGACCCCCCCGCCTAGTACCCCACACGACACCATGTACATGCCGAAACAACAACTTGACCCCTTGTAATAATCAATGCGAGAAAATACGCGTACGTGACCTCCTATACTAAACACACAAGGAAGCCTCAGACAAATGGCCGAGTCAATTTAAATACCTTTAACACAGTCAGAGTGGAATTCTCTCGCACACCATGATCTAACTACAAGTATCAGATGATCGGCAGTTACACCAAAATGATCAGAAATTAGTGGCTGAATCGTTTCCTATATAAATCGAAAGGTAGGGATTGACGAAAGTGAATTTAGACGTGTTTTTGATACACAATTCTGGCAATGCAATGTTTCACATGTCAAATCGACATGATCAGCACACGAAGGATACATTGGGTCATCCTTCAAAGAAATCACTAATTTCTAAACTAAAAATTTCAAAATAAATCATATCTCAAAAGGTTCCCTACAACGTAATAACATTCTAAATTACGTATACTTGCCGTATTGAAAGATAACAGAAACTATCGAAGCAAATTTGGTTCTTGGTGGTGTGGCTCACCGCATGAGTGAAGGCATGGAGAGATTTTTGCGGCTGGGCGGGAAGAACTCGTGTCTCGCAAGGGCCGAGCGCGCTGTTGGTCAACTAACCGTCACCTGACTTATGAATATCATAGAGTGTTCCGGCAGATAATCATTCATAAATTTAATCATGGTAGTACTCCACAGCATAAATATATAAAAATGAGGGCTGACCATTTGGGTGAAACATTGCTTGTCAATTCACTTACCGCTACAGGTGCAAATGGTGCCTTGACGGGAGAGGGGCCCCGACAAAGATTGTACAGGGGTCAAATCTTTAAATGGACCAATCATGTTGAAAAGCACACCATGTTATGTATCTCACCATAAGGATTCAGAAAAGGGTATAGTGTTTTATTTTCCGATGTAGGGGGCAACAGAGTCAACGGTCCATTGCATTCAATGGGGCTTGACCTTGTTTACACCCTACTTTTCTTAAGCAAGCATTTGAAGACCCTCAAAACTATTCCTTATTTTAAATCGTTGAGCTCCACCAACAAATGTGCAACCATTTTTTATATTTTATCAAATCGGAACACTTTAAAAATTTGACCCCTGTACAACTGAAATTGACCTTTTATGATGTTTTGCTGTTTTAGCCTAGAGCTCTAACTTTAATGTTGTAGATAGTCAATCAATCAATCAATCAAATTTATTGAACTTCAACTCACAGCAGTGTATAACAATATCAATAACACAGCCAAAGTCCCATATTAAAATATATATAAGTTAGAGAATAACAAGTTATTAGAAAAGGTAATATACAAAACAAAGCAATTTAAGCAAGCAACAAGGCATAATGATAAATGAAGTGCAGCTGAGAATAGGAAGATCGAGGTCACTGCTAACGCAGGGCGTGAAGGCGCAGAGACCTCTTCTTAAGTTCTAAATTATAAATATACACAAAATATATAACACAAGATTTTATTACATTAATGGACAAGACAAACAAGACAGAACAAACAATCATGTCCAAATAAGGAGGAACAAGGAGGAAAGAGAAAGAAGGAAATCAGGGAAGGAAGCAAGAACATAGGCATGAACAAGAAAGGAGGAATAAGGTAAGGACGGAATAACAGTGGGAGAAAGGAAGATGGGAAGGCCGAAAAGGAAGGACAAAGGGAAGAGCGAATACAAGGAATATGGTACGTAAAGCATGACGGAAGAGAAAGTGAGGATACAGACTTAAGTAGAGGAATTTATGAAGCAACCAAGAACAGGAAATCAAATGAGGAAAAAACAAAAATCAATAAAAAAAGGGGGGAGTTATGAGGCATTCAGCAGAATTATAAGTACTGATGATACCCTTCTTCATTCTCGATTTGAACGGAAGAGAGAGATGGAGAGAGATTTAGAATCCTCGGGAAGAAGATTCCAGAGTAAGGGTCCTTGGGATCTAGAAGTGGTGCTGGCAAGGACAGAATTCGTTGCAGTGCAGTGATGAGGGATACATCCCTATATCTAGTTCAGACTGATTGGAATGGGAACTATGTTAAAAAAGTCTTCATGCAGAAGATCGTCAGGGAGAAGCCCATGATGGATGTAACTGATACATGAAGGTTGCCAACTGATGAAGCTTGTAAATATCGTGTATTTTCAGAGTTGACAAGGAAAAAGAACAAAGATATCTGTGTGATCAAGACACAGAGAATTTGTACAGGTCGTATAATCTCTTTGAAGGGCGGACAAAGAATTTAAGTATTAGTGTTGTTGGGATAACACCAAATCATAGCAGCATAAGACAAAATAAGGAGGACGGAGAAGAATTATAGAGTGTTCTGAGTGAATATTGAGAAGAAGTAAGAAATGGGCGGACTTTACGGATAATGCCCATTGATTTGGAGACCAATGTGTAGAGACCTTTGTTAGGGTGTGAGAACGCCAAGATAAAATATTGTCAATTAATAGACCTAGGAATTTAGTTGTCTCAACCTGCTGATAGATATAATTATCAATTTTCATATTCGATTGTTATATTAGGTTTATTGCTCTGTTATTTTTAAAATATCATTGTTATTGGCTTTATAATATCAGAGACAATGATTAATTTAAACCAAGTTGGAAATTGTGTTAAGTTCATCATTAATTATAGATTCTAACGTTTTAGGGTCATGATGTGAAAAGAGAAGATTTAGTATCATCAGCAAAAAATAAAGTTGGACTTTTTGAGCAGAGTGGAAGGTAATTAATGTCTACATAAAAAGAGCAATGGTCATAGGATCGAGCCCTGAGGAACTCCACACGTAAGGGAACCGAAACTTGCCAAGGTGTTGGTTGCAGATGGACACGTTGACTTCTACCAGAAAGATAACTTCAGATCCATTTGTTAGCAAGGCCTCTGATACCATAGTTGTTAAGTTTCTGCAAAAGAATGTTATGATTTATGTATCAAAGGCATTACTTAAATCAAGAGATACCAACCTGTGTGAGTTTCTTGTCTAAGTTATCAGTTATTAAAACAATAAAGTTATTAATTGCCATATGGGCATTCTCAAAAAAGTGAAGCCGGTAGGAGTTATTTCATTATTGATCCACAACTTGTTGGCATTTGCTTAACATAAGGCACCGTGTAATGTTCCTTTTTAGTACTTTGCGAGATCTACACGGACATATATAGTTTTCTATACTTTTAAATTCATGATCTCGGTATTGTACTCCAATAAAAACCTAACATCATGCCAAAATGGTGTTTCGTAGCTCTGTGCACGTACTTTACAATTTCACAGGTCCTCAATAATCAAATATTTTTTTCATACCAGTGGTTTTTATTCTTAAAAAATGCATCAATGTTATATGATAGGTATCAATCTCCAGTACATTTCTTGGTAATTCAAGACGCCCATATATGATTCCGAGAAAAGTCATTGTATTACGTTATCAGGGATTAACTCAAAGTTATTGAAAAAATGTAATGAATGAGTAATACCTTTTGCATAGCTCAAGGCAAAAATATGGATACATTGGTAATTCATACCATCAAAATGCTTGGTTGCAAATCTGGCCTCAATAAAAAACTTATTCCAAAATTAACTGCGTCCGTTTTAAGCATGTATATTACGGTATAGGCCAAATCTAAATTAAGTGAGAGTATAGACTACTAAAAGGATATACTTGCTATAGCACACCATACACCTGACCTTGATTTCGAAAATAATAGGATACATGACACTCGCACCAAAGTATTAGACATGAAAAGCATCAAAATGTTATACGTGACGTAATATTTATCGTTATCCAAAACGAAGACGAAAAATAAGGAAGCCTCTATTAACACGTCCTAGGTAATTTTTACGCTTCTGCCAATACTCTTCGCAGTATTGTTGAGAATTGTTGCACCAAATAAGGTAAGCAGTACTTTCTTTAACCGTTTTTACCCAAATTAGTTTTTGGCGTCAATAATATACACACTGCAGGAGTACACACTGTGCTGGGTTTGTGCACTTGTGGTAATATAATAGGGAAGTATAAGGTCTTGTAAGTAATGCCACAGCCGTATGCCCGCAGAAAAACTGTGCAAGGGGGCTATGTACACATGCCATTAGGTGTGCTTATAGGGGTTTTGGTTGCACATTGTGGATCGTGCGTGGAGATAACGTAAATACGCAAGTCTTTAGGGCTAGTAATAATCTTTGTACAATCTTTGTTCCCAAGTTTTAAAGGTCATGGTATTATCGAATTGTGTGAATGATAGAAACAGAGAAGTTTTTACGTCTGACTTTCCGCGACTAATAGTTAGGCCAAGGGAAAAGAATATAGGCCTATAGACCTCATGTCGGCTGTTTTAAAATCCACTGTTGCAAAACTTATGATATGTTTATATCTGATCATAGTATACATCGTAAAAATTATATTTAATTCTTAGTTTCTTAGCGATATCGTAAAAATGAAACAGAACTTCTTCGGATGGAGACCTCAACCCGACTCACGAAGCTAAACGGCTCCAGAATAGTATACTAAGAGCTGAAATTTCCCAACCCGAGGCACAGAAAAGAAGGGAATATGCTGTGATCTCCCAAGAAGCACATACCAAGAAAAAGAGAAGAAAATGGCAGCCCGCTGCTCTGGTGGAATAATTGCAATTCACAAATGAAAATAAAGTATAAACAATATGACACGAATTGGTATAAGGGCAAAATTGGAGACATACTTCTGCGGTGTGAAAGGCAAGTCTTTTTGAAAAGTATTATAGAGATTTAGGCCAGCGATGTGGTTTTAGTAAAAGAACAAAATAAACTAATTAACTTCGAAAAAAAACTGGAAGCTACATTTTGTCATTTGTTTTGTACAAAACAACCTATGTACTATTCACTGTCTTATTTAGCTGTTGAAAGTATTTTACAATCCGTTTATTTACTGCATTATGATGTATATTACGTTATCCCTACCAACAACGTGAAAACGAAGGATATTGAATAGATTTACATCGTACTTCTGCAAGTGATAAGTGAATTTTAAAAGCGGGTTAAAATATGCTTATCAAAGGCAAATAATTTAGCCCAAGAATATCAAGATACATCCGTATTGAAAAAAAAGATCTTGTCTTGTTTGAAACTGTCATAAATATCGAGAAAAAATACAAAATAGACGTATGGAAGGACTGCGTTTTTTAATTACAAATTTGTATCATACCAGTTATTGCTTTCACGCAAGCATTCCTGATAGGTCCTTCGCACCATTAGTGAGAATCCATGAATTCAAGTGTTAACACTTCTTTCAAATCAAATTATCCGAGATGCATATAGGATACGTAATATAAAGCCCAAAAACAGGAAAAAACACTTCATGTGAAGCCAAATGTAAAATATTGGAACAGTGGTGTTCATAACTTTTGTTGTTTCATGATGTAATGATAAGTACTAATACAAATGTATGATAATACATTTTTGCGCGACTTTGTTTTCCGATTTTTCAAATTGGAAGTGGCTTCCTTTTTTGAGAAATAGCCCATATAGTGGATCGCTTTGCCTAAAACCAATTGCTTTGGAGTTAGAATGTTGTAATATTCAATACTTAAAAATTCGAGCATAGACATTTTTTCAAGTAGCTTGGATATACCTGGTAGAATAGAGATAGGCCTGTAGTTGGTTAAGTTGCTATCTCTCCAGCTTTAAAATGGGATAACATAGCTACGTTTAAAGGTAGAGGGAAAAAAACAATGGAACAGGACCCGTTGAAAGCGAACGATTAAATATATGGCAATGACTCACTGATAGGATTGAATGATTTGTTTTTAAAGGTAATCGTTGCTGATGTCATCAGAACCACGGCTGTAACTGTTCTTCACTTAGATGTTAGCTCGTTTATTTCTTCAGCGGTTGTTGGGTTAAGGAATAAACTATTGGGATTATTATAAGATGATAAAGGAGGCTGGAAATCTTTAATGGTTCGGATATGTTTTCCGCAAGGACTTTCAACATATGAGCAAAAAATTAATGTTGTGCTCAGGCTATTTCCTCGTCGTTTACGATCTTGTTGCCATCCATATTAAGGAAAAAATCCGATAGCTTGGTTTTCCTATTGCGCCCCCCCCCCCAACAGTTGATTTTAGTGTATGCCACTTTGTTTTAGTGTTGTTTTTATTATTCAAGTTTATAGTGAGGTAAGACTTTTTACTCAGCCGAAAAAGAGAATTAAGATGATTACGGTAAGTAGTATATTTAATTTTGTTTTCGAAAGTCGGTTTTGAGATATAAAATTTTATAAAGTTTATCTTTAGTTTGAAGTGAATTTAATTAGACCTTTGGTACCCCATGCTTTTTAGGTGATTAACGTTTTTAAAATTAGTTTAGTTTTAATTGGACGGTGGATGTCCATGAAGCTCTGTAAACTTTGAGATAAAGAATTAGAGGCCATAAGCCGGGTCGGTCGAATTTATATTTTTGCCAATCTATTAGGAAAGTGCATTATTAAAGCCTTTGATATTAAATTGTATTTAAATTTGACGCGACTTTGAGGTATGGAAGTGGTGTAGTGTTTATAGGCCTAAAGGTTGTCGAGGGGGAAAATACGGGGAAATGGTCGGATAAATCGTACAATGACACCAGAGCTTTGATACGTGGAACGATATCATTGTAAAGAGATTGTCCATAGGGAGACACATACTTGTGTGGCCATGAATGTTAGTCTTAATTCGGGTGGGGCGATCGATGCTGGGGTTAAATCATGGAATAAAAGATATGATGAACCGCTGACTTTGGAATCGGTTTCATGAGATAGAAGATTTAGTTGAGTCACCCTAATATAGCAGGTTTATTTTCGGAGATATAATGTTAAGAGTGTTACCTACGTAGTAAAACGTAAAAAAAAGGTTTCATTATGGATACATACTCCAGGTTTATAAACAATGGCAAATTATAGTTTTTGATGTAAACTAAGAGAGCTTCGATAAAAAATAATCGCAGTCAGACCAATTAAACGGTTTTAGGTCGGGGCCTTGGCATCGATAAGTTAAACCAGGCTTAATGAAAAGAGATACACCTCCTCCCTCCCGACGACCTTGACGAATACAATTCTCAACTGAATAATCTGCAATGTCATCTGCAATGGTCACTAAATTCGCGTCGCCTTCTACAATAAACCAAGTCTCGGAGAAACCATGATAGCAAATGAATGTTGTAAGGAGGCCAAGTAATTCACAACATCATTGGAGTGTTTATTGAGACTGCTGGTGATTAAATGGAAAGAACTAAATTACCATTGTTAATATTAGTATGATGGTTCAATGGTGTTGTTGGAGTAATAGGCGACAGAGAATGTCATTCGCGTACTATGACGTCAGTGGTGTCAAGGGACATCAGACGGGAAAAAGAGAGCCTGTCAAAAGAAAACGCTTGAAGGTTGGAAAAGACCTGGGCAAGGAGTCAGACATGAAGAAGACTAGGTTACAATACAACAACATTCACATAAAACTCAAAATACCTTTAAGTATTAAATATATCAAACACAATTTATAAGGAAAATGTCGAATAAAGTCAGGAAACTATGATACTTTTGGGAAAAAATACCCAAACCAAAGGGGTGAAATTATTAACAAACGAAACTAACAAGACCACCGGTATTTAGAAATATTTTATACAACTTTGGCCAATAATACGGTACAAGTACAATTGCATCCGGTGTAAATATAGAACATAATATTAGATGCATACAAATTCCAAAAAGATTTAATATACCTTGCTGGAGTATTGTTTACTGTGGGAAAGAGTGTGTGTGTGGTAGTGTGCATGTGGGGTTTGTTTTTTGTGAGTGAGTATATTAATAAATAGGTTGACACCATTTAGGCAAAATAATTTAACTACAATATACAGTTATAGCATTCTCTAGTCAAAGAAATATCCTTGTAGTAATGGGTGTGAATGGTTTGTCTATTTACTTGTGTGTGTCTGAATGTGTGTTGGTGTGGTGGTGGTGTGTGTGTGTGTTATGTGTATTGTGTGTGTATGGACGTCTTGGAGAAGTTGGGAGCAGACTTATCCATCCAGTATTAAATCATAATGGAGTAGGTAGGTTGAGCATTATAGAGCTCATAGTAGTATATTACTGTTTGAGACAAAAAATGTGTACAGTACCCTTGCAACACGTAAAAGTAGTACAAATAGTGCCAGTGTCCAATAAAGGTCTATATACTATAGAAACATTATACTTAAAAAATAAGTATTAAAACAGCATTTTAAGTTTCGGAAATTTGGTGAGTGTGTGTGTGTGTGGTGTATAATTGGTGTGAACGTGTTGGTGTGTGTGTTTGTATGCATATGTAATTAACATTGAGCCAAGTGAAAACCCAAATTAGATCGAATTAGTGAAATCTTAACACATCAGTAGGATTAGTATTCCAAAAGCCTAAAATACTTATATAATAACAATACTGTACAAAATACATCATACATGTAATGCATAATATAAAAAAAAACAGCGCAGTTTGGTCGTAGGACAAACAATGCAATCCCTCGGGAAATGATACAAAAAATCTGCAATCTTATCATGCTATGGAGATAACAAAGTACATACAGGTATAGTGACAAAAATTCATATACGACAATTGTGAATCTGAATAATTCATCAAGTTCAAGTTTCTACAATAGGTAGCATACTATGACAAATCTACATATAAAATTACCAAATTTCATCAGATATGACAATAACGACATTTCCGGAAAGGGGAAATCTATAGAGATCTAAAAAGATTAAGTAGTAGGTGATGAGCAGGAAGAGGACCACGTGACATGTGAACGTGACTGCCAAAATACCATATTAATATACCATCAAACTTTTTTGATAGCTAATATGCTGTTAAAAAATAGGCCTGGGTACAAAATTACTACAGATATTATAATATAAAATACAGAGGAATATATAAAAGCTAGAACCAAGCTTAAAGGAATAGATGATGAGCAAGGTGAAGCAAAGGAAAACACAATGGCATTAAGATGAACTGCAAAAAATACCTATAATATACCAAAACATTTTTGATGCCCGAAAATCTTTTGACAAATATACATATGAAATGAAATTTTTCAATTCAGATAGATAATGATTAAATTGCAGAGGAAGACAAATAGATAGCTAGAGAAAGATTACACCAAGGAGTGATTATGAGCAAGGAAGAAGGAAACACGTACATTGAACATGACCAAATACATGTTAAAATATACCATATAAACATTTTCATAGGCTATATTTGGTAAATCCCTATGATACAATTACTTTATTATGACAATAATGAAAATACAGAGGAATATATAAGTAGCTAAGAAAGATTACGACATAGATATGAGCAAGACACTGACATGATGAACATGACTTGCCAAATTATCATATTTATACCATGTCAACCTTTTGATTGCATAATGTTGAATAATACCCACATGAAGATTACATACTTCCGATATGGGCAATAATGAAATCGAGGAATATATAATAGCTAGAAAAAGATTCAAGCAGTAGATGATGAGCACTGAGAAGGAAACACATTGTCAAGTAATCATGACTGTCAAAATAAACATATAATATTCCATGTCAAACATTTTGATGGCATAATATGTTGATAAATCCCATATGGAAATACATATACTTATATGACAATAATGAAAATAAAGCTGAGGAAATTAATATAAATCGATAGAAAAGATTAAAGGAGTAGATGATGAGCAATTGAAGAAGGAACACATGACATGGTAACACATGACGTCAAAATAACCATCTTAATATGCCATGTACTTTGATGGCATAATATGTAGATAAATACCTCCATATGAGATACAGATACTTCAATATGACATGAAAATACAGATAATAGATAAATAGCTAGAAAAAGATTAAAGGAGTAGATGATGAACAATGAAGAAGGAACCATGGCAATAAACATGACTGTACAAAAATACCATATTAATATTCCATGTAAACATTTTGATTGCATAATATGTTGCTAAATACCCATATGAAATACAGATACTTCAGATATGACAATAATGAAAAACAGAGAATATATAATAGCTAGAAAAAGATAACTGAGGGAATAGATATTGCAATGAAGAAAGAAACAACAGGCAAGTAAACCATGACTGCAAAAGGTACCCTATTAAAGATACCATGTAAACATTTTGATGGCCTAATATATTGAGAAATATTTCAGATAGCATAGAAAAAAGAATTAAGGACTAGACCATGAGTCAGGAAGAAGGAAGACACATGTCAGCGATCATGACTGCTATATAATAAATCATAGTACAAAATATACCTTTTCTGAATCCTTATGGTTGACACATAATAATGGATATACTTTTCCAACATGATTGGATCAATTTTAAAATTTGACCCCTGTACAAACTTTGTCTTGGTGCCCCCTCTCTAAGTCACCATTGTGGGCACTTAATGAAGCGCTTCATGGGTGTCCCGCTCAGGCTGTCTACATATTTAAATCACTCAAACCTTTTTACTTGAGAATGTGTTACAAATGTGTGCTAGCTCCCAGGGCTATATAGATTGACAAAGCAACTGCAAAAATGGGAAGCTTCAACATACTCTATATCAGAGTTTCAGATGAATTTGAAAGTTATAGGTATAAGGTGATAGAACCACTAAAATGACCTTCAAGTGATAAACTTTAAAATACTAGATATCTAATTAAGGTAACTTTTGGCGGATATTTTGGATTTGGGCCGCCATCTTGCATTTAAGACCAAGTTATGGGCGGTGTTTCAGCTGAATTTGAAGGATATAAGTTTAAGATGAGAGCACTACTCAAAACACACATTCTAAACACACATTAAATGAACCTTCAAACTCAGCTGAGACCAGATAGGTTACAGGATAGAGGACTGGTTTCAACACATTCTATTGAAGATCAGTGGTGTACATCTTCTGCCAGCATCTGCCAGTGATTCACAGACAGACACTGATTGCAATATTAGTGCATAAAGTTTATATGGGCTTGAATTTGTGTGTTGTCCATTTTGTTATCCCGTTGGATGTTCTAAACACACATTCAATTAACTTTGATATTATTTTTTAGTACGTTATGGACAAAATTAGCAAGTACTTTAATACAAAATCTGCTTCTGGTACCACGTAAACCCCTTTGTTACACAAAAAAGGTTACTTTTTGCTGCAAGTAGAATCTGGAGGTAATTCAATTCGAGGACATTTTGACAGCCATTTTGGATTAGTGACAACCATTTTGGACTTTAGTTCAAATTCAATGTTTGTGTGGATCTCAAGCTTATTGTAAAGGATATAGGTTCGAATGACCAAAGCAAAATTGCAAAAATGGAAAACTTCAAAATACTCAGATTAGGGTAATTTTGGCGGACAATTTAGATTTAGGCCATCTTATTGGATTCGAGATAATGGGTGTCGTTTCAGCTAATTTGAAGGTTATAGGTATAGGAGAACTACTTAAGTGACCTTCAAGTGATAAACCTCAACGTACTAGATACCTAATTAAGGTAGGTTTTGGTGGCCATTTTGGATTTTGGCCGCCATCCTGGATTTTAGACCATATAATGGATGTCGTGTCAGCTGAATTTGATGGTTATAGGTATAGGAGAACCACTTAAGTGACATTCAAGTGATAAACCTCAACATACTTGATATCTAATTAAGGTAGCTTTTGGCGGCCATTTTGGATTTGGGCCGCCATCTTGGATTTGAGACCAAATTATGGGTGGTGTTCCTGTTGAATTTGAAGGATATAAGTTTTGAATGATGGCACTACTGAAAAATATTGCAATGGAAAGCTCCAGCACACTATACCCCTAATTAAGGTAATTTTGGTGGCCATTTTGGCGGCCATCTTGGATTTGAGACTAAATCTTAGGTGGCCCGTAAGCTCAACACACAGAATATAGGTTCAGAATAACATATCCAGCAAGAAAAGGTTTAAAAGGGAAATCTAAGAGGCAGTATAGTTCTAATTGAGTCAATTTGGTCTTGAATTTTGGCCGCCATCTTGGATTTGAGACCACATCATGGGTGGTGCTTCAGCTTAAATCGACGTGTATAGCTTAAGGGTGGCAGAACCACTGGAAAAAAAACCTGGATATTAAAATGTTCCACATATTTATAGCCAATAAAGGTAATTTTGGCGGCCATTTTTAATTTCGGCCGCCATCTTGGATTTGAGGCAAAAATCTGGGTGTCCCCCAAGCTTATTTGAAAGAGTATGGGTTCAGGGACATAAAACCGTTGAGAAAAGTTTGACCCCACAAAATGGCAGTTTTTCCCTGGATTAGTCCTGTCTATCAGGCACGGCATTGAGCAGAGTTCAATCAAATATTAAGGTCAGAATAAAACACTTTAAAGATGATTCGTATCTAGCACCTCCTTTTTTTGTTTATGATTCACTATGATTCAAGAAAGGCATAAATATCAGTTGAAAAAAGACATACCAGTTTTCCAAACTAACTGTGATACAGTAATTATATTTCGGGTTAGGTCGAACACATACTGCAGTTTCCATGCTGCTGGCATTTTTCCAAAATCCAAAGATGGCGGTCAATATGGCTAATGGCTACCAAATCCTTCCTGCAGATACATTGTGCAAAAGAGGGCACATATCATAGGAACATATGCATTCCTAGTATTCCAAAATAATGAGAGCCCGCTTGAATAGTGGTACCAAAGTATCAGCTGCAGGAATGGGGAAACTTGGATTTGTTCAAAATGGCGTCCAAAATGGTCGCCGAACAGGTCAAATTCAAAACCAAAATGTGACCTATTTCCCGGGGGGGGGGGGGGGTGGGGGGTTCTCAAAGGTTTGTTGGGTACCCCTGCTCGTTCCAGGGGTGCTGAAAGTGACCCTAAACGGGACCAATTTTCAGCAAAAATATACCCCTACCGGAACCAGTAATCCATTAATGTACCCGTTTTCGTGAAAATATACCCCTAACAGGACCCAATTTGGGTGAAATTATAACCCCTAGGGGACCTGCTTTCACTACGTGAATAAAATATACCTTTTAAAGAACCCATATATGAGAAAAATAACACTTTGTTCTACTGTAAAAAATTTACACACTGCGGGTGTACTACTTTACTGACATTTTAAAGTTAATTTTCCCATGTTTTTTTCAATGAGCCAGTCACAATCTACCTGAATTTGATACCCTGCGGGACTAGAACTTGATTCTGTGAATTTGATACCCTAGCGATAGTCCCGCTTTGCAGCTAGTCCCTCTTTTTTTGGAACGAGCATGGGTACCCGACCAAAACCCAGAACCCCCCCGGGCAATATATTATTATTTTTAACACACATACATTACGTTCGGTGCTCTAGCATATTTCGAAAACTAAGATGGTGGCCAATATGGCTCCAGGGTCCTTGAAATTTTACGACAAATTAGATACAACTGCAAAAAAGCGAGCAATGTGTCATAGGAATTAGTGATTCCTCATTGAAAATGGTACAAAAGCTATCAAAATGTCCACATCCACCCCCCCCCCACCAGACTAGTTATCATTGCTTAGACCCTCTCCTTTTATCAATATGGCTCATCACTATATTGGCTCAAACGTTCTCTTTCACTCTGGTGGCTTCTCCATTTTACTTACTTCATTTGGGTTGCTTCGTCATTGCAATTCATTCATCATTTACTGGCTTAATTTTCTTATCACTATGGCTTCCCATTTGAGAGACGCATATCTCCAAGTCCCCTTGCACGATCCTCTCAGAAAGCTTCGTTTTGCCGTAGGAGGAGTAGCTTTAAAGTGACAGGAGGAGATTTTTTTTTTTAGGATAACTAATTTTTCTCCTCAAAATTTCATCACTGGATCAGTTGTAGACCACTTACCGAGAACGTTTCAAAGGTTTATTAAACAAACACTTACAAAAGAAACCTAAAACCTTGTTTTGAACTCGCCTGCTATCTTAATCGTTTCCCATAGAAAACCATGCTTTGACTTTCTGTTTCTGTCGTGCACGATCGACAGAAACTAATAATCAATCATCTTAATTACATAAAGACCAAGCGATTCGGTTATTCACTTCAGGTGTGATCTAATACAATTGGTAAGCATTTCCAAAATGTAAAAAACCGGGGTTCGGAAAATTGGTTTGGGGGCGCTTCTTTCTGGAAATCTCCTCATGTCTCTTTAACAGTTCCGTGTCCTAGGCCTGCCCTTCCGTCTGTCGATTGCTCCACAAACCTTCACCAGAAGTCAAGATGGTAGCGTAGTTCTCAGGCGGAGGGGCGGGATATTCTTCGTCCATCTAGACGATTGGCTGCTGGTAGCGCCCTCCGTTAACAAGTTCTAGGCTTTTTTAGAGGAGGTTCTGGACCTAAGGTCACTCGGTTTTATTGTCAACCTCGTCAAAGTCAATCCTCTGGCACTTCCAGAACCACCAAATAAGTTACTGAGGGCGAAACTGGATTTCTAGTCGGCAAAAGTGGGACCCTCCTGAGACAGAATGACCTCATTCATGACATGTATCCAGACAATTTTGGAGAGTAGGTTGGTCCTATCCAGGGTAAAGTTTTGGCTGCCGGGACTACTTGCCAGTCTCATTGGAATGGTTCCCTGCTGCAGACTACGTATGAGGTGAATTCAGATCCACATGCTCAGACACTGCCACCCCTGGTGCCACCCAATGCCCCTCTGGGTTCCAGTGCCTCTGGCGTTGGCCACCTCAGTAGGTGCGCTGGCCATCTCCAGGGGAAGATTAATAAATGCTAGCAGCATGGAAATATCATGTATGTGTTCGTAATAATTGAATATATATATAGGTCACACTTTGTTTGGAACTTGTATCACTTTTTCAAACTGATTTATGCCTATTTTATGAATTTTACCATGTTCGACGGCCATTTTGGATGCCATTTTGAAAAAAAATCCAAGTTCCCCACGCTGCACCCTGAAATTTGTACCAATATTCAATGAGGGCTATCACTTGGAATCGCTAATTCCTTTGATAGGTGCTCTGTTTTTCGCAGTCCATCTAATTTTGTGTAAAATTTCTACGGATTTGGCAGCCAATCTTGGATTTGGAAGATGCTAGCAGCATGGAAATGCCATGTATGTGTAAAAAAAAAAAAAAAAAAAAATCTCCAGGGGAAGATTAATAAATGCTAGCAGCATGGAAATATCATGTATGTGTTCGTAATAATTGAAAATATATATAGGTCACACTTTGTTTGGAACTTGTATCACTTTTTCAAACTGATTTATGCCTATTTTATGAATTTTACCATGTTCGACGGCCATTTTGGATGCCATTTTGAAAAAAAATCCAAGTTCCCCACGCTGCACCCTGAAAATATATATAGGTCACACTTTGTTTGGAACTTGTATCACTTTTTCAAACTGATTTATGCCTATTTTATGAATTTTACCATGTTCGACGGCCATTTTGGATGCCATTTTGAAAAAATCCAAGTTCCCCACGCTGCACCCTGAACGTATATATATATATCACAGTTTGTTTGGAACTTGGATCACCCTTTTCGACTGATTTTTGTCTTTTCTATAAATTTTAACATGTTTGGCGGCCATTTTGGACGCCGTTTTGAAAAAATCCAAGTTCCCCAGCCTGCCCCAGCCTGCACCGGCGGCATCTTTTTTTTTGGGGGGGGGGGGTAAATCTATACACCTTTACCTACTCAAATCAGTTGAAAACAGATTATTTACAATATTTTCACAGATGAATAACATATTTGGGTTACTAATCAGCCAAGGATGCTGACATTACTGCCAGATTTTATCAAACTTGAAATACATGCTGTCATGACAAACCATTGCTATTGTGTTTGTGCTAATCCCGGATAATACACCTTTCACTTGCCAGATCACCCAGCCCAGTTCAATATCTCCCTACAGGCCTGAAGTACAATGTCTGAATCATGGTCTGAATGCTTTTGAATTGTGTCGCAAAACATGCTAGATACACTGTCAATTCTGGCAGGGATGTCAACACCTTGATTTTCCTTGGCAGGAATTGCCACTATTTGCCACGACCTCTTGCTGTTTGTACTGTTTTTTACAGAATGTATACATCCAAAATGTTTTGCGTTAAAACTGAGAACAACACGGATTTAAATACAGACATTTTTAAATCTAAACAATCAAGAAAAACGGCAATAATATTTATTGATATGATACATCGCTAGCAATTGAGAGACACAATGGACATCTTAAAATAAAACAAAATGACCGATTGTGGCTTTAATCACAGCCATAGTCATTTACTATTTTGAAATATCAATATTTGCATTTTCTAGGTGGGACAGTAATTGTCTTTATATTAGACGAGAATTCTGTTCAAAGTACAGAGTTCTGTAAAATGGCGCATTTGAAAACGACAAAAAACAGGAAGCTTATTTCAGCTCAATTCTTTTATAAGATCCAGAGAATACGATACAACTTGTTCCCCTGTCTTTCTGTGTTAAAGGTGCCTGCTTTTTGAGACATTGAATATAGCAATAGAATATTAAAAATAATCGTTTTTTTTAAGCGATCAAGTTAGTGTTCATAAAACTGGTTGGGGTTTTGAAAAGTTGGAGCTTCAGACATACATATTATATTTTGACGTCCTTTATATTTGTTAACATGAATGTTGTTGGCACAAGTCGAAATTGACAGTGTATTACAAACTAGATATCTTCACGCAGGTAAAACTAACATTTATAAGTTTTTTATAAATATAATACAAAATATCCAACTCTTCTTACACAAACTTTTTCATACTTACAATCTTGTACATTCTCGTGAGCCTACCCAGTTGGTAAGGATTTGCACTACATCGTCCATTTCTACAACGTTTTTTTGAATTTCAAAAACGCTCATATTATTGTTGAATTTTAATGTTTGAATTAGATAACAGATAGACCTGTGAAACAAAAGCGATAGGCTAAAGTATTTTGTCCTTTGATATGGCTGAGAGATAGATCTATTTATTTTGTGTAATTGAGCGGGTGTTTTTTATCAATGTAGTTTAATTATTGATTCGTGTTTTATGTCACCTATTGTGAACGTGATGCATGTAAACACACACCACGCGCCCCACAAAAACAAAAAACACACGCACCAACACAAACCTCCATATATGTCACCCCCACCCACCCGCACCATACACACACCACGCACCCCACATCTCCGCAGTAATAAACGCAACCCGCACACACAAGCCTACACACACTCAAATGTGCCCCACAGGCTTCCAACCCCCCCACCACAACACAACCAACACCGCAATACAGTCACCCACAGTCAAACAAAACACATAACCACAACATGGTAATTTACAAAACGTACACATTGATGCCGATTATTCATTAACAATACTTCAATTATTTGCAATTTTTTGATGAATTAATGAACATATGTGACCCTATATTCAATTTTAAATCTAAAATGGATTCACTTTAGTTTCTTTTTCTAGTTCTCCAATTAGAGTAATGTAGTCGCCTTCCTCAAGGCAGTAAAGTAAAATCTTTTTTTTTGTTCTCTCGAAACGGCTCAATGTTGCAATGTTGCATGAATCTGTAATTCTAGTTGGTATTCTTGACCATTTCCTTTTTTAAATGACTTCCTTCTTCCCCTTTTTTCTTCTCCTTTCTTCAGGCTAGTGGTCGTTACTTCTGAACGATTTGAACAACTATTGAAACATGCTTCATCACTATTTTTATGGAATTCTACCAGGACTGATAGCGCACAATCCTATCAGGATTAAATTGCAATCATTCTTACAACAGCTAGCCGAATATCACTCATTATTTTTAGAGCAGGAGCAGAACAGGGAATATATCATAATTATATGGTCCTTATTTAGCCCGCGACATCTAAGGTTAGACACCTTTGGTAGTTAGTATGGACCCTCTATACATGCTATATCAATGCAAAGTAGTTAGTGGTCTCAATTGTGGTGTCACTTTTTAATAGGGCCAATTTAAGGTTTACATAGGGGTCAAATTTTAAAAACTACTCCAAACATGTTGACACGTTCACATATTTTCCGTCTAGTCATAAGGATTCCAAATAAGTTTGTAACCACTTACGACTATTAGTTTTATAAGTTATAGGATAAACATGACTAAAACGGTACAAATGGAAGTTAACCTTTTTTATAGTTTTAGCCATTTTACCATATAACTCCAAAACCACTGGTCATAGATGGTACAAACTTTACATTTTAGGAAATTCTTATGGACTAGACGGACAATATGGAGACATTTCACATGCTTGGAAGTAGTTAAAAGTTTTTGACCCCTGTGTAAACTTAAAATTGGCCCCTATTGTAAAAGTGACACACAATTTGAGACCACTATACTACTTTGCATTGATGTAGAGGGTCCATACTAACTGCCAAAGGTGTCAAAGCTGAGATGTAGTGGGATCCGGACATGAACGATGATATTTGACCCAAGTCCGTGCTCCCGCTCTATTTGTAGAGATATAATAAAAGCATATCTAAAATACTGTCGAGGTATAGGCATATGGATTTGAGATAAGAGTTTAATTCCGATAAACTGTAAATATTTAATAGGATTCTGTTAATGAATAATTATTATTGTGGGAAATAAGGGTCCAATAGACGGTGTACAGTAATGTTAGGGCAAAACATCGTTGTAAACAAATTCCTTTGAAGCCTAATATATAAACAAAATTTATTAACTTTTCCAACAGAACAAAGTTGGAATTTTACAAAAATGTTTGAACTCATAAGATCAATTTATGCACTAAACTTTTTAACTGACTTTAACGTCAATCAATTTTAACTCATAAAAGAAAAATGGACCCCGATTATGCCCGCCATTGTGCATCTTTAATTGAAAAATTTCCGCACAAATCTGATATTAACGGAAGGTTTTTATTTTATTAAATGAAACAAAGATCACCCCCCTCGGTAAGGTACAGGTCATGCTAGAGTCCTTTGAATCGATTTCCGTGTTTGGTGCTCTGTCCACGGATTCACATTAAAATGAACAGCGTTTGGAGAAGCAAATCTGAATTATCCTGAAGCGAATCAAGCTATTTACTAAGTGCAGATCAAATTTGACGATGTT
Organism: Ophioderma brevispina; assembly: GCA_023653785.1. Taxonomy (NCBI): domain Eukaryota; kingdom Metazoa; phylum Echinodermata; class Ophiuroidea; order Amphilepidida; family Ophiodermatidae; genus Ophioderma; species Ophioderma brevispina. The sequence goes on from JAMKCH010006288.1 coordinate 28,303, forward strand.
TTATCCCACAATTTACCTTGGATGACCCCTCTACCTTTCTTAGCTTTTCTGCGCGCCTCATGAAAAGCATTTAAGGGCACATGTGGTCCAGTGGATACAACGACCGCCTCATGACCCAAAGATCCTGGGTTCGAGTCCCGCTTAGGCCAATGTGTTGTGCACTTGGGCAAGGCACTTTACCTCGCTTGCTTCTCTCCACCCAGTTGCTAAATGGGGAGCTGTTAGGAATATTGTCCATTGAGCGCCGCCCAAATGTATAAGTATACCTTGGGCATTTGTAAGGCAGATGACATATTCTAGTGGCAGCGGAATAAATGTAAAGCGCTTTGATACATTGTGAAAAGCGCTATATAAATGTCGACATTTATTTATTTTATTTTATTTGAAAAATAAAAGTAACTTGATACTTGTATCAGTTTGGAAGAGGTGAATGAACACCCAACATACGAAGAAACAAACATAAGTGATAACGTTATATGAGGGAAGATGAAAATGCTTAAATGTCAGTATTGTCTTGTAGACCAAAAACATGGCACATCTTAAAAAAGTCTTTTGAATAATTCTTAGCAATATGACTGGGTTTTACAGCATTAAGATACCACTTAATATAAATATGAACATACCCCATGCATCATATTGGGCAGTGATTTGATTCATTGACCGCTGTGCATTTAAATGAGAATCCGTGGACAGAGCATAAAATGGACTACCTGATTCAAAAGAATGTAACCCGGCCTATACCAAACCGATGGGATTGATCTTTGTAGCAAATCAAAGCTACTAATATAAGCTTTCCGTTGATAACAGGTTTGTGGGAAACATATTACTTATAGATGCAAACTGATGGGCACAATCAGGGTGCATATTTTTTCCAATTCACCCTATATGTCAGATCACTCAGTCATAAGCAATCATGGTTTAATTTTACTCAAAATAGTTTCCTATCGAAAAAAAGTCACTTGCTTAAATCGCACAGCTTAAATCGGTAAAGAAAATTGGTAAAACATTTGACATTTAAGTCAACATTGGAACGCTCAAATCTTGCACTAAAAGGTTTCAAAATTTTCTCATAAAGAAAGTTTTACAAAAGCCAATCAGAATATCGTTACCCTCGTTGTTAGCGTGGTATTACAAGTTGCTGTGCTGGTATATGTGAGCAGGGTAAGGAATCGCAAACACTGGCGTCGATTACTATTCTGTATTTCAGACTTATGACGAATAGTCAACAAACAAAGTCTAACAGCGTTGTTACCATTCACCATGGTAAGGTCATGTACAACGGGGGTAGCAATCGTAATGTTTAAATAATACCCTGATTTCGACCATAATTAGAACTGGGAAAGATATGCCGGTTCGTCGCGTCAGTCAAGTTTTAAGACTGGAATTATTATTTTTTGATCTGTTATAACTCGATATGATATTGAAAGACTACGCTGCTGGGACAAACCGAAGTTGTGATTGAAGGCACTGACAAAATATCTTGATACCCGCATGAAGCCTGCTTGACGTCTTAGCTTTTCTCAACAGGTATGTTATCCGCGTTACCATGGCTCTAATCATTTAGCACATTGCAGTGTGTGTTAATGAAAACGCAGGATTTTAAGCGATTTTTTCTGAGCAAAATATGCAACTATTGTGTCTATTTCATCAGTTTTGACAATGATTTCATTGTCCATAATCTTATCTTCTACAAGATTTTTGTTTGGTGTAATTTGCATTTTTGGTTCGAAAGTTATACGATTGTCAAAACTTCACGTCAGATTGTTTCCAACTGAAGTAATTTGACATTATTATGTGGTAAGTTCGATCCATTGAGGTGCAGGTATGTTAACATTTCTTAAAAAACGTCAGCAAATTACCTGAAAATTAAAAACGACAAAGAAGTACATAAGTCCAACATTTACGTTAATTTTATATTTAAAATACACAGGTTGTGTAGATACGTTATAATCTGACAATATAATACCAACCTTTTACGCGAAATGATACTAGGCATTGAAATTCTATTCAGAAATACTTCTAAATAAAAGAGCGCTTGGAAAAATGACGGAATGACGAAAGACTGACAAAAGTGGTAGCAATAGAATGGTTTTGAAGGCATCCTTGGTCATCTATTTTAGCCAACTAAGAGTAGCTGTGACATTCCCACTTAGGCAGGACTTCAATGTTCCTAAACGTATGGTTTTGTAAATGTTGTTTTGTATTTTTTAACCCCTGACGAATAAATTGTCTCAGTATACCTGCAGTGATCTAATCTGTGTAGATTAGACTACGTCCAATGTTTAAGTGTCATACTTACCATGTCTAAAGGAGTTATTTTGGACGCCATTTTGATTCCTGAAATATTAGGCAGCAATTTTGAATTTTCCAAGGTATCTCAAAGACTTTTCCCAGTTCATAAACATGTACGTGACACCAATATTGCCACCGCAGGACTTTTAATAGCTTTAAACGTAAACTGCCACATACGTCAAAAGGCGTATTTTTTAACGCCATTTTAATATTGAGGTAGTCGGTAGTCATCTTGGATTTTCTAAATAAAGTACATTTTATAAATACAATTTGAAGCAATATAGCAAAATTATTATTTATGGATATTTTTGTCAGAAATTACCGATTTGACATATTCACTGAAAGATTTTGTTGGAAAATTCAGTTTGAGACTGTTTGAGCCTATGGTCAACATATGTAATTTGATATGCTCCAAAACTTTATAAGAGGTGAAATTGACAGATGAAGTGCGGAAATTCGCAATATCTCGTTGTAGATCCATTGAGCTGATGGGTTAATATTAAAAGTTTGAGGAAGACCAAATTGACAATTAACCAAATCTAGACGAAACCAATGTGACAAGATCATTCTTGCGGGTATGCAACATAATTCCAATTAGGAAATTCAACACATTTGTTTTTATATGTATAACAATATTTAGATATCCTGTTCAAATAATAAACCAATAATATTTGTTAGAATCATATTTTTAAAAAAGCGTATATTTTGTTCATGTTTCAAGGCATAATATTTCCAACCAACATGCCACGTTCATCCGGAAACAAAAGTGATAGTGACACTGATACGGTCACGGGGTTTTGTGATGACAGCCAGGTGAAACTAACCAATCAAGACGAAGAATGTAAACTCATGACAAAGATGGACAATTTGCAGACGGCACGACACAGAAGCACAGCAAACATGGCGTACGAAAGAGCGCGAGTTAATAAGACGATGAGGACTTTAAAGAGTCAAAGAAACCTTATGGATAAGGCTAAGATTGATAACATCTTCAAAAAGAAGGTTTCAATACCAGGAAAACGTTATGGATGTGAAGATTTAGAGGTACGTTAGAAGCTAACCCCACTTTAGAAACTATAATTATAAAACTATATAGGTTTATTATGTGGCTCATTTCAAGTTTAGGCGTCACCTTTGGTCAACTTAGAGGTAATTTCAAAATGAGTTAAATATTAACCTGAAGCGCACCCTGCACCACAACATAAATGACAGTCAGTGAAAAAATTACTGACCATCAATGGTTTGAACCTGGGACCTTTCTTTGGATATGATATAGAGTGCTATGTCCCAAGCTCACTTCAGACCGAATTTTGGTAATATACATTGATAAAATTCTAGTTTTTCCTCTTTTTAAAATTTGGATGTGACGTATTTCAATGTGAACGGAATGCATTGACTGAAAGTATACTAAAGATATGTGAACCAAACAAACAATGCAAAAGAGATCCAATGAGATGCTTCAGAATGCTGTTGTACACTCTAAGAAAAAATACGGCTTTAGAACTTTTTTGTCCTCTATATGTGGTGATTTTTGGCCCAAAATAAAATCGCTGCTATTTTCTTCTGGCCGGGGGGGGGGGGGGGGGGGGAAAAAAAAAAAAAAAAAAAACCCCCCCCCCCCCCCCCCCGCTGGCTCCGCTACTGCTATTTATTTAAATAATTCTGTGACCGAAACCAATAATTTTGGAGTATTTGTTACTAAAAGAATGTATTTATTTCTTCTTTTATGAATTAAAAAAACAACAAGTAATCCAGAATTGATATTACTCTCTCATTCTAGATTGGTTAAATTTGACACAAATTGTCAAATTTGACACGGAAAATTAGTTCGCCGGTAAACCACAAATTATTAGTCAAAACGACACGAAAAAATATGTCAAATGAAATGACACAGAAAAGTTTTAGAAATCACTCAAAATCCGAATCAAAATTAAAAATTTTGTGTTAAAAAGAATCGGAATAAACAACCATCAGTATCAAACAGAATAATTTCCGTGTCAAATTGAATAGATTTTTATGTCAAATTTTAACACATTTGGGAGGTTCAAATCAATCGGGAAATTTGACACCAAAAAGAAAATATACACAATACAAATTTGGGAAGTGTGTATCATTTTTATTCATGAACTAGTGAATGCAAAACAGTGAATGGAACACAGTATATGTATTGTGCATAAAAACATGAGAATGCAGCTGCATTGCTTGCACTAAACAAGTGCCATAAGTTTTTCCTGTCAAACATATGATCCGTGGTGTTCGCGATCTTAGATCACATGATCAATTATACAGTTTGGTGGCCAATCACGATCGCAAGATTTGCGATTAACAGTGGACAACCAATCACATCGCTTGCGGTTTGATTGATTCGGAAAGTTTGTTAAAGATTTCTGATTGATTTCCGATTCCGAAAAAGAAGTTTACACTTTTCCACCTCATAACGACCAATAAATTGGTCAC
>JAMKCH010006289.1:0-47554 GCA_023653785.1 Ophioderma brevispina
ACCCATTGACAAATTCTGGATCCGCCCCTGATCCTTGCCCCCTTAAAATATTGTCAAAAGTGTGTCGCCGTTGATATATTTTGTTTTATTCTGGTTTTGTCATAATAAATGAGACCTTCAAACAACTGTGCTATCAGTATCAGCCTCAGGTTTGGCCTGTCCGAGAGTCATTGAAAAGCAACCAAGTTGCTCCTATTGATTCTCATCAATTGCACTCCGGACGTCAAGAACTATTTATTTTACCTGCAATGACATGCAATGACTTTTATTTGGCTGCTTTCCCGGCATTGATTCCTATTGCCATTCAGCCGCTTTCCCAGCAGAAGACGTTGACAAACCCAATTGTTTCTGATTGACCTTCAGACATCCGCAAACACAAATTTACCATCGCCATCTTGTATCCCATGATGCACCGCCTTCCCGAAGTCCCCCCAAAGTTTTCCCCCATGTAGACAAGTTTACGTTGGGCCCTCAGAATTTATGATGTGTCAAGGTCAAATTTGCACACCTGGAAGTAGAGCGTACATTCCAGTCATCGCTTTTGATTGACTCTGGACCGCTTTTTCAGGAGAAGACGTTAAAAACGAATTGCTTCTGATTGACTTTCGGCCGAGAACCCCCAATGATTTGTATTCACTTTCGGCCGTTTAACAAAAAAAAAGCCGCAAGTTATGCACCTATCAAAAAATGCCCTGGCCCCTGGGTACCTAGGGATGGCCGGGACTTGCACACAAGGTGTGTTTTTGAAATATTAAACTCCCCGGCCAAGTCCCTGCCCTGCGGGGCAACATTTTTATGTCAAACCCCAGCCAAGTCCTGACCCCTGCTAGCCGGGCAAAAGCGTTTCATTTTTTATTATGCTGCTTTCAATCTTGTGTATTGTAGCTTTGTCGTAAGTACATGTACTACGTTTATAAATACATTTTTATAGAAACTTGCGCAAGCTTACGTTTGTCCCGACCCAAAATCCTGGCTTTTTTGACATGTGTGAACTCCATGAACAAGTCCTGGCATACGCCTGTACACCCGGCCAAGAAAAAGGATCAACTCCCCGGCTATCAGGTAGTAGGCAATTCCACGGTAACGGAATGACGTTTGGACTCACTTTTGCAACTTTCAGATGTGTTTATCACACATTGAATCGGTTAGAGCAAACAAATACTTACTAAACTATGCCAGTTACCCATACCTTCTATGTGTACAAATGTACTTAGTTTGTTTCAAAAATATTTTTCGTTTAGGAAATATGCATATTAATGAGGCTGGTAATGGAATGACGGTAAAAATGGACATGGGTTTTACACCTCACATACGTTTTGCAGAAACTCTGTGAATTTTATGAGGCAATATTATTTTAAATGTAAACAATGTCATCCTTAGAGTCTTATCTTAAATAAAACACATGAGTTTTGAAAACGAATTCTTATGTTATGAAAATACAAAACATTAAGCAGACAAGCATTTGGTAACGGAATGACGGTAACGGAATGACAGAATGTCCTCCCATATAGAAACATGTACAAAATTTCTTTGAGTGGCCTAAATTCAGGAGGCCAAATCTCACCACAAAATGGTGGTACAATTTTTTAAGTTGATGCATTGGTTACATCAGGTCTTTAAAATTATTTGAGAAAACAAAATGTTTTAATATTTTTATTATTTTAGGCATACCAACTGTTTGAAATACAGCCATTTAAGGTTAAGGTTGCTGAATTCTACAGGCATGTTTTGGAAAAAATAACAAGTCTCAGATATTTTTAGAAAGAGTAGGTAAAAAATTATTGGTCATATGGGATATTGTTTTTTACCTGTTTTAAGTGATTCTGAAGCCAACAGTGGTGGTCTGTAAGAAAACTTTTTTCACCCAGTTCCGAAGATTTGTCATTCCGGAATGACGCACTTTAATCGCATGTAATTAACAAAAGGGATAAGTGAAAAAAATGCCTCATTATTGTTGAGCTATTACTTTGAATATGAACTTTGTTTATATTCCTACCACAACTTTTGAAAATAATTAAAAATATGGTATTTTTTGGTAACGGAATGACAGAAATCCTGTTTTGGAGTCACTGAAGTGTAACAAGCTACTCACTTTTCTAGCACCTCATTTGTCTAATACAACTAAATATACGGACATTATTAATACCTACTTAAAGTCTTTATGATGAACTTCTTTTCTTCTACTTTTAATCACAATTTTGAACAAAATGGGGAAAAATCCATAGTTTTTTACCGTAATGTATAAAAAAATTGAAATTGAGATCATATATCAAAAATTGGTCCATAAGCTCTCTTTAGACACCAAGTTTATTATTCTGGCATGAATTTAAATTTTTGAGTACCAGGATGACCTTTGCTTGGAATTGCCCAGTACAAGTCCCGGCCATCCCGGGTACACAGGGGCCGGGGCATTTTTTATTTTATTGTGGGCCGCCAGCTTTAGCTGGAGGACCACTTAGCAATCCGTTGTGCGTGTGGATGTGTGTATGGATGTGTGTGTCACTAAAATGTTTTTTTTTTTTAATTGACCTCAATTGAAAAGTTGAAGTTCAATTGGAACCAAACTTCTGTCATAGGTGCACCATGAGATCCCTCATATGTTGATGAGGTCAAAGGTCATGTGCCAAGGTCAAAAGGTTATGGAGCGGCCCACAGCTTATATTCTTTGAATATAGCGAGCGCGAAAGCCGAGAACCGCGAAATTCTAGTTACAAGTGCATTACTCCGCTGCGGGGAAAACGTCCAACAGTCATATTGAAAAGCAACAAATGACTCACATTGACTCTTGTGGACACTTACGTGTTGCTTCCTATTGACTCACGGCTGTTTTAAGGGGGAAATCCCCAGTGACGTGTTTGGGTTTATGTATTTGTACTCGTTAGAAACATACTCGATTGAAACAAAATAAAAAGTCAAATGCATTTAAGACTAAAAATGCCAGAAAAACATCAAAATGTTGCAGAGTTCTGCACCCTTGAAAGCGTGACAAATTTGCACCGGGTAGAGAAATCACTTCATTTTTTCGATCAAAAACACCAAATTACAGACACCATTAGCAAGAGAAACAACTCTCCATCACTGCCGAATAGTATGCTTTAATTGAATTTTAAATTTTACAAATTTACTCTCTAAAATTGAGCATTTCCTCACCAAATTCACATAGCGTTACAGAACCGTGATAATACATGTAGTCTGCATTGTCTACGGTCATGCACCATGAATTGGGGACAAAATGTGTTACATGCTCCAAAACAGAAAAATATGCATGTTTCCACATCAGATGCATGTAGCTAATTATTAACGGGTTGTCAGACATTGATCATAAAAGTATACACATTTTAAAAGCTGAGAATGTAAAAGATCTTGCATGTTATAGTATACAGGCTGCTGTAAAAGTTATACATGGGGTAACAATAAAATTTCAGAAGAAAACTTGAATACATTGTAATTGAACTACTCTTTCAATTAATTTCAATCTGTCAACTTTAGGTGTGTTGAGGATACTGTAGGCTTTCAAAACAAACAAACTTGTAATACAAACTTATTTTGTCTAACCGATGTACAGGTGAAAAAAACGTACATAATTTAATGACAAAATTAAAGTTATATGTTGGTCTTCCTCATAATTTTTTTCAGGCATGATGGTGAAATCTCATGTTTGGCCCTTGGAGAGAATGTGGTTGGTCAAGTTGCAGTTGAGCTGGGAGAGATAACAGGTGTAGGTTTTCAAAAGGTAGATACTGGCAAAGTAAGACCAGTTGTTCCCAATGACATGTTCACAGAAATATATTGGCCAAATTCTCCAACGCAAGCTCAACAAGCACCCTTCCTAGAACTTGGTGATCCTCCAGAAGCCCCACCTGAAATGTGGGTAGAGTTTGCAACAACCATGTACCATGCAAGGGAAGCCATGCTTGATCTGGTAAGGCCAATTTACGTACAAATGTGAAATTGATAACGTTCTTGGTAATCATTATTTTTTTTTATAGGGGAGGGGGAAATCAGACAGATGAGAAAGTTAACTGGACAGAAATGCCCTCCAAGGTAATCCAATATTAGGGGGTGTGTTATTTAACAAAAGTGCAAGTATGATTTTTACCCCAGCCCAAAATATGGAGACATCCCTAACATTAAACAACCTACCTTTAAAAAAAAAATAAAATTCAATCAATAACTTCCCCTGTACATACTTTACAAAGTAAAATAGTTAAACACCTGCTAAAGAAGACTCTGTTTGTTAATTAGCCTTGTGCTTTTCACTTGAGTATTTGCAGTGAGCAAATTGAGTGTGGTGAGCTCTGTGTAAAACCATTCACCTTGTCACAATTATACAGCAACTATTTTGTTCCAATATTGACTGAATTAAAGCTTCAAGTTTTTGACATAAACACATCAGTTTAACTCTCTTGGAAAATTTGTAATTATTACTTTGCTTTACTATACAAAAGCAATGTACATGACAGCTGTAGGTCTGTCCATTATCTAAATTCAGAGATTTATTGATATAAAAAATGATTGTGTGCACCTAGTGTATTGGCATTGTATTTTTAAGAGGCCCTGATGCTGTATTTTAAACAAGGCCATGGCCGAAAAATTGAAAAAAGTGGGCCAAAAATGCAAAAAACAAAACAAAGAAAAAACGCATTTCGCATTAGCATTTTTCTAAAAAAAAACAACGCATTTCGCATTAGCATTTTTCACATTTCTTCTGAGACAAACTTGTTTTTTTTTTTTGGCCTAAGGAATAAAAATCCTGAAATCTATGTGACAGCATGCATGATACTTGCAAATACTTATTTGCTACTTGGTAATCCAATGCATTATTCACATTAGAAGGCTTCCAAATTTGGAAACCATATTTAAAAACTTTCAGAGGGTATGTACAGGGGTTAGAATAGGCTGATTTAAGTAGAATTGATTTTTTCAAGTTTATTTAGGATGTCTCATATATATTTGGAGCTGGAATTTCAATTATCACACCCCTCTTCCAGTATGTGAATGGGTTTTTCCTGTCCAGCTAGATGGCCGATTTAGAGGTTGGCTATATACCCATGTTTTTTCTCCTTTTACTACTGCGACGGGTGAAGGACCTTGGTGGATCGAGAACTGCCATGTTCAATTTTGATTTGATTTGGATATGAAACTGCCAATTTTCATTGAAAAAAATCTGTAAATGCACATCTAAGGCTGCAACAACAATATAATTGTGTGTGTTTGTGTGAGAATTACTGCCACAGCATTGTTGCAAAATGAAATTTACTCATGAATCTATGAGCTGGGGTGATTTTCAGCTAAAGTTGAAGACTTCTAATTGCAAAGTTTTGTCACAATTTTTTAGATGACACCTAGAAATGGTAATCGACCTGAATCTGCTAGCAGGGCCTCTTCAAAGCATGTGATGGATTGGGACCCCCTCATGGGTACTAATGGTTGGAGATGATTTTGATGGAATGGGACAGGACAGCCAGCAGTACTGAATTGCTGTAAGACGACACATATGGTAGTATTCTGTGTACATTACAGTAATGGAACCTGTGCCCACTCCACCATGAAAGGGCTTCAATAGTCCACCGCCACCCCCATAAAACTAGAGGGTCATAGTTTTTAAGATTATTTCAACCACCAGGAGTAAAATCTTGCATCTTCTTTGTGCGTCTGAGGGCACAGCAGGATAAATATGTTGGCAAGTGTTTGGAGCCAACTCACGTTGATTGGTTGGGGTTTGAGAATATGTCCACCGGTGGACGAAGGTAGGCCACTCATGAGAATGTGATCCGCAGACTGTGATGGAGAGCCACATTGGGAGGCTGGCGATGGCCGCAGTCCAAACATACAGGAATATTGATATTGGATCTGCGACCGACTCCTGTGCGGGAATCGGTTTAAGGTGGACCATTCCTTGCGTGGGAGAGGATTGTCGCTGCCAGGTGGTTAGTAGTTCTGTCTTAGGTTGTAATAGAGAGTTGACTGTTCTTGGAGTATCAAGCAGGGCAGTATTCCATGTCTGTAAGGGCTCGTTGCCTAAATTACAGTACCACAGGAGGCAGGCAGGAAGTTCCCTGCTTCCTCCCAGTCTGAAATTCTTGGTTCAGGGCCTGGGTCCATCCCTTGAACACAATTAAAACCACTTGAAAGAGGCATGGGTGATTCCATGTTTATTGACCCAGCCCTCCGGGTTAAACTCTGGGAGCGCTCCTCCTGTGGGAGCTGCCTATCTCTGTCTGCTCCTGGGGGTCGACAATTCTAGGGCAAGAGCCCTAGATGTTGAAAGGGGAACTGTCGAGTTAGTTAGCAGGGTCGGCAGAAAGGTCGGCAAGAGGAGCGCAGTACTCTGTTCTTCTACCGAGTGGTTGTGATTCTTTGACGTGTTATGCAGCAGGGGTGCTGGTTGTCCAGCAGGGCCTTATGCGGGTGGTTTGGTCTATCAGAACAAGTTCTGCAGGAGGTGCAATGCCTGAAGCACTCGTAGAGGAAATTCAGATTGAGTTATGAAGGGAGGCAGACAAGTGATGGTTCTCACGGTCTCGTGGAGTACTGTGTCCAGCTTATTTGTGTGAGAGCGGTGCACCATGTGGGGCGGCATATCAGCAGTGCTTGTAGACCAGAGCCAAGGGCAGTGGTGCGTAGGGTCTTTGGGCTGGCAACCCATGAGGATCAGCAAGTCGGCACAGGAAGTTATTACTCGAAGATAAGATACATTGGAGGCATTACGGACTCGAGGTGCTGCGCCGGTAAGTAAGCTGTCGGTCAGCTTCACTCCCAAGTAAGTTGGTGTAGGGATTGTATTGCAGAGCGCCCTCACAATTGAGGGTTGATTGAAGCTGGCGCTGTAAGCCTCTTTGGTTTGTGAGAGGGAAAGGCAGTATAACGGGTGGTCTGGCTCGCTCAGCTTCAGTCTCAGGTCTTGAGATATGCTGCACGTCGTAGGGCCATGTCTGTAGTAAGTGTGCCTTCTACCTCTGTCCAGGTGCTTGTCCGAGTGGAGAGGGCAAGATGGTCGGGTGCCACTTGTCTAGATGTGGGTTGAGGTAAATCGCTGATTACAAGTTAAACAAGAATAGGAGACAGACAGTCCTTGTGGTATCCGTTATCAAGACGAACAGACGACTACTCTGCCATCAATGGTTTTGAGAATAAAGATACGGTTTTGCAAGCATGTTACATACGAGTTGTACAAGGTGACGATCAGGATGGTCCTGAGGAAGCTTGAGTGTAAGGCGCCCTGGTGTCTGCCACACGGTGTCGTATGTTGCAGTAAGGTCCACCAAGATGACGACTGCCTTACGACAATTTTCAAAGCTTTCCTCAATATCATTGTGAGTTTACATCTGATGGACAGTGCTCGCCACGGCGAAATCATGATTGTTAGTCAGGCAGATGGGATCGACGACGGGCTCCAGCGGGCCAGGATCATCCTCTCAAGGAGTTGAAGGAGGAGTACACACATGTTGACGGGCCGAGATTGCCACGAGAAACATTTTGTCCGGGACCGTTGCTGTTGGAGGTGGGACCACGTTTTCGTTTGCACCCTCAATGGTCTAGGGGCGCCAGCGTAGGGTAAGAAAGAGTTTACACATGCTGTTGTAAAGAAAGAATTGTCACGGTTGGAGGATGGTTGGTTTGTAGGGAGGTTGGCCACTTTGAATCCAACCAAGTTCTTGTGAACTGGTACAGTATGGCCTTGCGGAACGTGCCACCTTTTCATGGCTTTGTTGGTACAGGCTTAAGAAAGGCTTACTAATGAAGTGATCACATCAGTGAGGTCTGTGTTGGGGATTCGGATAAAGCGGTCGAGAACAGTACGTGAATGGAGAGACTGTCAATGTTTTGCAAAAAGCAAGGTCAGAGGTTTGTAGACGTATTCACCTTCAAGAGTTGAAAGTGTATGGTTGCTTGGGTTCGTTAAGAAGTTGTACCCCGGATTTTCAGGCCCAGTCCTCTCGGGTAGGCGGTTTTTAGCGCCATCACGGGTTGGGTTTCCGTAACCCAGGTTTTTTAATGTAATGCTATGGCTATTAAAGTCGCCAGCGTAAATGCAGGGTGACTCCACCGTAAGTTGGTAGAGAGTTCTGCGTTGGTGGCTTGCATTACACATTGGCTGACATGAACACCTGCAATTTGGGTCGTTGCCCATTCCAGGGTGGATTCTGCAGGAGAGGTTGCAATTTGTTTGACCATGGGAACTACCTGATCGAATGAGTTAAGAGCAAAGGTGGCAAATACAGTGCGGTAAGGGTTAGAGGTTGGGGTTTGGGGCTATTTTTATAGGGTAGCGCCCTCGGTGTGTGCAGCTAAGGTTTGTAGCCGCAGATGTTCGACAGGAAACTGTCAGTAGTAGGGTGGGTATCATTGGACAGGAAGAATTACAAGTGAATTTCATGAATTGTTAATTAATGAACTTTACAATTGTTGATCGCCAGGGGTAGCAAGGGGGGGGGGGGGGCGGGGGCAGGGGGGCAGCTGCCCCCCTTGGGGGTAATCTTGCCAAATGAAAATTAGTTATTTACATATTCCCAAACTCTTATACTAACACATTTTAATATATTCTTTCCCCCTGACCTTTTAAAAATTTCCCCCCTTTTCCACCCACCCTTAAAAAAAAGCTGGTCTAAGCCATGTGATCGCCGCCTTTTTTAACGTTGGATATCAGTACGGCTTCGTGCCAGGATCTCGTTGAATATATCCAATGACGAATAGTAGTATTGGTGAAAGAAGAAACAGAAACATATCTGCCAAATTAATTTTTTTCCAAAAAGGCATTTTGGAGATTAGTCGCAGAATGCGTTTTCAAATTCCTATACACTTTGTACAGGGACTGATTTGTGCAGTTTTAGTATAGCAAATGGATAAAATGGGCCAATTTTGTGAAAAACTAAACATTTTATTTTCATTCTTAAAGTAATTGATGAGTTTTTATAAGATTGGTGTTTGTTTTTTATGGTTAGAGAAATATCCACATTATCCATGAGAATTTTTTACTCTGTATCGTCATCAAAAAAACAAGAAAGGTGGTCGCAACAACACCTTTTTTGCGCTGATTTATTTCTAGAATACTTAAGGTTCCAACATTTCAGAATTTCCTAGAAGGAAACTACAAACTACCCATTGGTGATTAAATAGATGTCCTATGAAAGGAAATCAATTTTCGAAAAATTCTCACGTTAGGTGATTTTGCAGATTGAGTGTTCTATTTGAACTTACAGGTGTTTTTAATTTTCCCTAAATTATTTTTCCCTAAATTATTTTTCTCAAAAAAATAAAACATTGATTTAAAAAAGCCAAACATGAGAATATAGGTAAATTTTGTTTATACACATATTTCCCTGGAGTTTAAGTTTTTAAAAGACCCTTCCATTAGGCTGGGAAAAAAAAAATTATTAATTGAAAAAAAAAATTGGAAAATTTTAAAAAATAACTTTAAAAACAACTAAAACAATCGAACTGTCTTAAACTGCACAAATATCTGTGGAGGAAAGTACGTTTCAATACTTACCATAGTCAAGTTTGGAATTAAATGGATGTAGGAGATTGATTTTATGGTAATTTTTCTGTAAGACCATTTATACGATGATCCAACCTTAAAGGGGAAAAAAAAACAAAACATGTGCCCTGACGGGGGAAAATCCAAATGGGCCCACCATAAAAATGTTTGCCATAACATGTTTAGTTTACTTAATTTTGGATGGTCAATCCATGGTTGAGCTTATCACTCTCTGCTGTTTTAATCCCCACCATAGCCTTATTTTTAGATGTTGCTGTTTTATCTCAAAATGGACTAGGTAAAAAATGTCTAGGCAGACATTGCTTCGTCATAAAAATACATTTCAGGATTTGAAACACGAAGAGAGTTGTATTTTAAGGCACTTCTGAAAATTTCACTCAGTAAAACTATGTTTTTAAATCTTAAAAAAAAACTAGTGTTGAAACACACATGAATGAATGTTTGTTGCAATTGGAGGATATTATTATTCAAAATTACATGCAATGTATTAATGGTTAACATTTAAAAATTTTGAAAAGGAAAATGACAGACATGCCAACTAGTAAGATTTTCGTTAGTCCGTCCCACGTTAAATTTCGTCTTGGAAGTCTTTTAGTTAGCTATTTAACTGCAGTGAGAAAGGAAGGCCAGCAGCAATGTATTTAGGGGCTCCGTTTTCAAGTAAATGAGTATATTGAAAGTTAGAACGTCATATAAACTGTAAGGACAGCGCCGGCTAAGGAATGAATGACGCCTCCTCTAGAGGTTGTCCATGAGAACGGATGAACTTGAAAACGTTTTGCATAATAAAGGCGACATGCTCAAAGTTTACTTTTGCTAGTTTTCAAAAATCCCACTTTACCTAAAAGTACCCAGAAGTAGGTTTTATGTAATTTATCATACAGGCCTTAAGCAAGTAAAATTTCCATATTTGATGAACCCTTCCCCCCCCCCCCCAGAACCACAATGCCACTTTGCAAGAATGTGCGCTATATATTTTCCGGGAAGACGTCCCAGGTGCAATGAGGTGCAATGAGAGTCATTTGCGCGACAAAAAAATAGTTGTTGACGGCCGAGATGCAACGAGAAACATTTTCCGACCGGTACCACGTTTTCGTTGCACCTCAATGCGTCTGGGCCGCGTTAGGGTTAATAAAGAGTTGACACAGTGCTGTGTAAGAATTGTCCAGGTTGGAGGAGGTTGGTGTCGGGAGGTTGGCCACTTCTGAATCCACCAGGTTCTTGAACTGGTCCCAGTCTGCCTTGCGGAAGTGCCACCTTTTCACTGGCTTTGTTGGTACAGGCTTAGCAAGGCTCTCCTGAGCGATCAGTGATGGTCTGTGTTGGGACTTCGGAAAGCGGTCGAGAACAGTACGGTGAATGGAGATGATGTCCATGTTTGCAAAAGCAAGGTCAGGGTTTGTAGACGTATTCCACCTTCCAGAGTTGAAAGTGTCTGGTTGCTTGGGTTCGTGTAGAAGTTGTACCCCGGATTTTCAGGCCCAGTCCTCTAGGGTAGCTCCATCAGGGTTGGTTTTCCTGTAACCCCAGGTAATGCTATGGCTATTAAAGTCGCCAGCGTAAATGCAGGGTGCACCGTAAGTTGGTAGAGAGTCTGCTTAGGTGGCTTGTAGACATTGGTGACATGAACACCTGCAATTTGGGTCGTTGCCCATTCCAGGGTGGATTCTGCAGGAGAGGTTGCAATTTGTTTCCATTGGGCTGAGTTACTAGCAAAGGTGGCAATCCCGTGGGTAGCGCTCTCGGTGTGTGCAGCTAAGGTGTAGCCGCAGATGTTCAGAATGGAACTGTCAGTAGTGTGTGTCTCTTGGAGGAGAATTACAGTGACTTTATGCATATGTTAATTAATGACTTTATCCATGTTGATCGCCAGTGGTGTAGCCAGAGGGGGGGGGGGGGCAGGGGGGCAGCTGCCCCCCCCCCTGTGGGGAATCTTGCCCCCCCTCTTGCCCCCCCTGAAAAATTAGTGATTTACATAGGCCATATACTATACTAACACATTTTAATATATGCTTGCCCCTGAAAATATATGTGCCCCCCTGAAAAAAAGCTGGCTACGCCACTGTTGATCGCGCTTTTTTAAGGTTGGATCAACAGCTACGGCTTCGTGCCCAGATCTCGTTGAAATTCTCATGAAATGTTAGTATTGGTGAAAGAAACATCTCTGCCAAATTTTAATTTTTTCCAAAAAGGCATTTTGGAGATAGGTCTCATAATGCGTTTTCAAATTCCCATAGACTTTGTACAGGGACTTATTTTGGCAGTATAGCAAATGGACTAAAATGGGCCAATTTTGTGAAAAACTACACATTTTATTTCATTTCTTAAGTAATTGATGAGTTATAAGATTGGTGTTTGTTTTTTATGGTTAGAGAAATATCAAATATCCATAGAATTTTTTACTTTTCTGTATGTCATCAAAAAACATAGAACAGGTGGTCGCAACAACACCTTTTTTGGCTGATTATTTCTAGAAATACTTAAGTTTCCACTTTTCAGAATTTTCCTAGAAGGAACTACAACTCCCTTGGTGATGAATAAGATGTCATATGAAAGGAAATCAATTTTAGAAAATTCTCACGTTAGATTTTGCAGATTGAGTGTTTCTATTTGAAATTACAGGTGTTTTTAATTTTCCCTAAATTATTTTTCCCTAAAATTATTTTTCTAAAAAAAAATAAACACTTGATTTAAAAAAGCCAACATGAGAATTTAGGTAAATTTTGTGTATACACATATCCCTGGAGTTTCAGTTTAAAAGCACCTTCCATTTAGGCTGGGAAAAATTATTTAATGAAAAAATTAGGAAATTTTTAAAAAATAAATAAAAACACTAAAACAAATCGCACTGTCTCTAAACTGCACAAATATGTGGAGGAAAGTTCAATCCTTACCATAGTCAAGTTTGGACTAAATTGATGTAGGGGATTTGATTTTATGGTAATTTTTCTGTAAGACCATTTTATCCGATGATCCTACCTTAAAGGGGAAAAAAACAAAAACATGGTGCCCTGACGGAAAATCCAAAATGGCCACCATAAAATGTTTTGACCATAACATTGTTTAGTTTACTTAATTTTGGAGGTAATCCATGGTTTAGCTTATCACTCTCTGCTGTTTTCATCCCACCATAGCCTTTCATTTTCTAGATGTTGCTGTTTTATCTCAAAAATGGACTAGGTAAAAATGTGCTATGCAGAAATTGCTTCCCATCAAAAATTTTACATTTCAGTATTTGAAACACGAAGAGAGTTGTATTTTAAGCACTTTCTGAAAATTTCACTCAGTAAAACTATGCTTTTAAATCTTAAAAAAAATCTGTGTTGAAAAACACATGCATGAATGTTTGTTGCAATTGGAGGATATTTATCTATTCAAAATTGATGCCACATATGTGGTAAAACAAATTTTGAAAGGAAAATGACAGACATGCCAACTAGTACAGATTTTCCGTAGTCCGTACGTAAATTTCTCTGTCTTCTGAAGGTATTTTAGTTAGCTATTTAACTGCAGTGATGCAAAGGGATAGGCCAGCAAGCAATGTATTTAGTGGCTCAGTGTTCAAGTAATGAGTCTATTGAAAGTTTAGAAAGTCATATAAACTATAAGGACATCGCCGGATAAGGAATGAATGACGCCCTCTATAGTTTTCACGAGAACGGATGAACTTGAAACGTTTTGCATAATAAAGCGACATGCTCAAAGTTTACCTTTTGCTAGTTTTCAAAAAATCCCACTTTACCTAAATTCCCCAAAAGTCGGTTTATGTAAATGTATAATACAGGCTTCCAATGGAACAATTAAAATTCCATATTTGAACCCTTTCCCCCCAAGAAACCACAATGCCGCTTTGCAAGAATGTGTGATATATTATTTAGAACCATAGATATGAGTGGCATTCTGGTTCTTGGGGGGGGGGAAGACCTCATTTTTGCATTTTTGTGTTCTGGGGGTCCGGAACACTTAAACGGGATTGCCCAAAAAGAACAACAAAACCTATTAATACAAACCATACCCCCACATCCACTATGTGGTAAGGGAGTGCTTATCTACCAATGGCCAGTCTGTAGACCTTGATGACACATATTAACAAACAGAGACGATTGTCATGTACTGGTATCAGCATATCGTACTTAAATACATTGGGATGTATTTGCTCAGTACAATGGGGAATGAGGTTCTTTATGGAACAGTGCCATGGGAATTGTGATTTGATAAAGATACTATAACTCCTTTCCTGCTGATTATAAAATACGCGCGGTCATGGGCCATTGTGTTGTATCCAGAGTCTGCTTGGGTGAAGACGGTTAATTAAAATAAGCTAAAAGGTATTTGAGGTATTGATCAAGGATGCCTCTGTAGCTTCTTTATGCTTATGAAAGGAACGAAAGGTTCTATCTAGGCATCAATTACAAAGGCCATAAACAAAGGGCAAGCCTATGCAACATCTTCCTTGTTCTTCACAAAGAAAAATGGTCATTGAAAAGGGGCATGTTCGTAAGCTTTGTTTTTCCAGAGAGCATGCCCCTGAGTTTCTTAATTTTTCTATTTTTTCTTGATACAAGTGTTTTTTAGGGATAACAAACACTGTGCGTATGCACCCAAACCTGGGCAAGTGTTCAAAAATACAATGCTCAGCTTGACGCTAGGAATAAATTTAAAAGACGGACCAGTGTATATGATTCTAAGTATAATTTATTTACAAAATTGATAATTAGACCAAATTATATGATTGCATTGGACCCCAAATTGCCAAGTATTCCCAAATTATCAGATTTTTATTTTTCCCCAAAATAGTTGAACACTATAATTTAACTAGTATTATTGCAATTGAATAGATTTAAAACACCTCTGTGTGCACACGTTAGATATTTACAGCGGTAACAGTCCGTATGAATCCAGATGTAAAATCCTGGCGAATTTGTTTTCAGCTACGCGTATCTTTATCACATACCTGAAGCGAAAGTTTTGTTATTGTATTACCAAACACCTGGCGTCGCTAATTACAGGTAGTAGTATGATGTATACGCTGTTTATGTACACGTCGGCGAAAATACGAACAGTTTCTCTCACAACTTGCGGTCGCACAAAGTTTAAAATAACACTTTGTGACGTGTTTGTGACCCTCCGAACTACATGACAGTTGACCCCAATGATGGTAGTTAACAAGAAGTTCCCCCAAAACATCCCAATCGTGATGCAACCAAAATGGTGGACTACAGATGAAAATACAAAAACCAAAACTTTCAATAATATCCTGTAGACGCATTTATAAATTGGAGTTGGTCGCAATCTTTTTAACATAGCATTGTGATTTGATTTTTTTAACATCAAATAATACATTCTAAAGTTCCAGATTAATTTGTTTTCACTCAAACTCCAAACAACTCCCAAAATTTTGTTATACATTCTTGCCATCCACCGTTTAGTCTTCATCTTTTAATTTCTTCTTTAACCTTTTCAAGCTTTTTTTATGACACAACGAAACATTAAAGGCCGACTCAGAGATTTCCTGAGGAGGGGCCCTCACTTTCCAAAAAAATAGTGTTTTTTTTGCATGTACATACTGACTTGTCCATATACTAATCCCCTGTGGTGAAATTGCTAAGCCTAAATCGATTCCTTCATATAGAAAATCACAACTTGTTTTATAAAATTCCGGATCCGGATTTTTTGTTTAACACGTATCCTATGGGACGTAAATACTACACATAAATGGTTAACTGCATCAAAACGAAAAATCCGATACATCTCACATTCGGAATTGTGCATGTAGGTACTATCGTAGTTCTAGTTGATATTTTTCATTATTAAACAAAAATATATTTTTCGAAATCTCTGAGAGTCAGACTTTAACTTGTAAGAAATTTACTATTCTTGTCCATTATTTTTTTTTTTGAAAATAATTTTGTGGGTGTGTTCTTTTGAACCTTACTCAAGTAAATACTTTTAGCTCATATTCCAAAATGAATATCTAATCAAACCACGTATCAAAATTCATCAACTAACCTTCATATTCCTAACTAATCAAAAAGGCTCACTTGGAAGTTTCATAATTCTAATAATTGAGTATTCAAATAGCCTTTCCTACACAAAAACTCCCGTTAATTTTTTTACCAATTAAAACTAATGTTTTTGCTTCTTTATCCTCCTTTTTGCAATATTACTCGTGCAGCCCATGAATGAAACCTTTGTTTACATTTTTGTTTTCATTCTGCCACTCATTTAACTTTTGTCTAAACCCTTTACTTAAATCCAAATACATTTTATACACAGAAATTAACTGCACATTGGATCCTCAGCAACTTAAATGACTCGCAGAGTGAAGGTCTTCCGCCGGTGTATGATGTCTTCATGTGCTGTTTTACCCAGGCAAACTGTAGATAGCTTCTTTCCTAACTTCTGGCGTAAAACAGCCCGCTCTGACACATGAATATTGTACCCTGTACCCACATTAAGGACCCAACCTC
Organism: Ophioderma brevispina; assembly: GCA_023653785.1. Lineage (NCBI taxonomy): Eukaryota > Metazoa > Echinodermata > Ophiuroidea > Amphilepidida > Ophiodermatidae > Ophioderma > Ophioderma brevispina. The sequence goes on from JAMKCH010006289.1 coordinate 15,973, forward strand.
TCCTTTCCCTAGTTAAAATTTGCTATGAAAGGCAGGGAGTAGCATAACTGCTACATGTACAAACCGGTTTTTAAATACATTGCATGAATTGCCACCGGTAGAAAAGCCATGACCTCCTTCACTAATGTTAAATTGCGAGTGCGCGATTAAGTCCTAAAGTCCTATTGCGATTCAAGAATGTAATCCCAATGCGGCCAGCCGACACACACCTGAATACGTGGCAGTCCCGACAGTCCCTGGCAGGTAAGTTTTTAGACTGCGCGCAAGTTCTTTGTTCAACCTAGTAAATAACTAGAGCGCTATTTAATCATAGGTTATATATTTTAATCATCAATTATATTGTATTAAATTTGGGAAAACTCAACTTGAGCGTGACAGCGCTACATGATAAGGTAGTTGTAAACCACCAACTAAAAATTGATGGTGAAATGCTAAACTATGATGTCCTTGAAGAGCTCTGTCTTATGAGCGCCATTCAGTTTCAAATTATGGGCCTTAAAAGTTGAGACGTTTACATTTATTCTGTTCATGTCAGCGCTTAAAAAAAATGAACTCCCCCCCCCCCGCTAATGCCTCTCAAATGACCCTACCCCCTCAAATGTAGGACTCTCTAAGGCAATCACAACACAACCTGCACAGTTTCAAGTAGGGACACAACTACACACCACCACACGGAACAAACAAGGTTTACCCTCGGGTGCACCTATCCCGTCCACTATATTGAATAGGAGTAGAGAACAAATGTGGAAAAATATTTGGCAATTTGCATGAATAGCATAAAAGTGAAGGATAATTGTTAATTCCCCTAAGTTTTTTATTTTGCAACTGAAAAATTTACAAAAGAGGAAAGGAAAACAGCAAGGTTTCAAAGATATGAATCCTCAATCCAGTTATGTGTAGTAGTAAGTGTCCGGTGGACATAATGACTAAGATCCCATTCTTTTTTATGTCCTTATTATGTTGCTTCAGACTTGCATTTGCAGGTATGTTAGAATAGACTGTACTTGTTACAGACATGCAAAAATCTGTTTTGATGATTTTTTGTATTTTTGATTTAACAAATCACTGGTAGTGCCTTTAAGGAAATGAAGGGTGAGCGGTAGGTGGACACCAACACATCATCAGGGATCAAAGCTTTTTAAGGAAATGAATGGTGAGGGTATGGTGTGAGTAGCATAAACATACTAATGCCCATTATATACTAGCTGTCGCAGCATGCGACTGTAAAATCGCTAGTGGTATCAATCACTTCCAGCGTCAGTATCGCTGGTAGCGTCGGGGCGATTGAGTTGAATTCAAGACAATAGGTCAATCATCAATCACAACACAACCTGCACAATTTTCATATAACTAGGTGACCCACCTACACACCATGAGGGAACAAACAAAGCTTTTTAAGGAAATGAATGGTGAGGGTATGGTGTGAGTAGCATAAACATACTAATGCCCATTATATACTAGCTGTCGCAGCATGCGACTGTAAAATCGCTAGTGGTATCGATCGCTTTCAGCGTCAGCATCGCTGGTAGCGGCGGAGCGATTGAGTTGAATTCAAGTCAACTGGCTTGCGTCAGGTTGCTTGGGCATGCTAGTGACTTATTGATTAGATATTGGCAGTCGCTTTCCCAATAAGCGACACAAGTGATGTTATCAAATATCGCTACGCTCCTTGCGATTGCATAGTATATCATGGGCATAATTGTTGACCCCAAAAATACAAATAAAACCCAAATTCATGTTGATATTTGATTCTTTGTTTCAGAGTAACAACTGATAATAGTTTATTTTGTGTTCTTTGTTTCAGAGTAACAACCGATGCATTAAGGATTGGGTGAAGGAAGTCGTCAATGGGTTGTACTGTGCAACAGACCAATTCAGAAATGTATTCAGGCTACTCATCCCAAATGACAAACCCTTTGGGCAGCAAGGGTTTGTATCTGGTCCAACTGAAACATCTCAAAATGGTACAATAAGCGATGGTGTCATACACTCTTTGTTGTATGGCTATCATCCGGAACAGATGCATGGCAGACGCACAAGCAGAGGACAACCTGGTGTAGATAATGCACATTTAGACAAAACGGTGGCTGCTACCAAGAAATCAGGCCTAAGATCAAGATCACATTCACCGGCAAGTAGTGATGATGATGATGATGATGAGCTGCGCCAGCATGTGGTTGATACTACACGCCGACTTCGTGTACCTACTCTAAATGATATGCTCAACAACCCCAGTAATTATATATTGAAGAGTGACATCCATTATAAGTACTTTGAGCCTCATAAGCCTGACTTGTTGATATTCACTTCATCACTTGTACCAAGTCCCGTTGATCCTGGACGCTTGAAAGAGGTTGTCATGGCAAAATTGTGTTTGAACTATCTTCATGGAAGAAATTTGGGGCAGGCATTTCTATTGAGTCTCACATACTTTTAAATACTGAAAAATGTGTACACTCCTGCTTGTCTGGACTATCCAGTAACCAGGATATTATGCTTGGCGTTGTAGTAGTTGTCGATGGCCTGAAACTGATTCAGCTTGAAAAAAAGAGGCAAAATGATGGTGCCTTTAGGTACTGCATCACTGAAACTGATCTCATCACTTGGGATAAAACCAATAAGCTGTATGCACTTTTTGAATTGATAAATAGCAAACTCCAGTAATGCTTGAACAGTAGTGTCAAGGCATTGTCTTCATCACACATGTGTTGCAGGTGGCACATATGAAGGGGGATGACCTGAGTCGATAATTTTCATCCTGATAGAATTGCCTTCGCCACAAAACCCCATCTGTAAAGTTTTGTGCCAATATTTCACCCGTTTTGATGTGAAATCTAAAATGTAATTTTGTAATCCCCATTTAGTACTGTTTAAAATGAATATTGGGTGACCAAAATGGGCATATTTTTGCTCATAACATCCAAACTAAACATCTTTAGCCCTAAGATTTCACAGGGTAAATGAGAATGACAGTAGAGGTGGGCTATAAAGAGGGTTCATAGTTTCAGATCATTTAAAACAACCGATAAAATAATGATTACTTTATCACGCTGTCCCTATTTTGGAAGAAAAAAATGAAAAGCAGGCTGCCCTGATGAAAAATCCAAAATGGCTTGCCAATTGTTTCCAAATTTGTTTTTTACCATAACACGTAAGTTTGGTCAATTCAATTAATTTTGGAGGCAATACCCATATTTTCATGCATTAGGAACCATTCAATGCTAGTTTTATCTCACCATAGCCTTTGTCATCTCACATTGCCATATTAGCTCAAATTGGACTGCAATTTTAACTGGTGGACCATCATTGAAGGCATGACTTAATAATTTCATGCCCATCGGTACATTTTGATTTTGCCGAAAAGGTACACTTTGTTCAGATTTTCAAAGTGACGGCAAAAAAGGGGTCAACCTGCTCAGAATTGAGCCCGATTTTTTTGTGTTGCTTGTGTCGCCTGCCCTAAGGCAGAAGACACATAGGTATCACTTTGTCCACTGTTGATGTCTGTTGTTGATGTCTGTTGTTGTCTGTTGTTGTCTGTTGTTGTGAAAAAGGGTTAACATTTGCCTGTAATATCTTCATACTTTGATGGATTGGAACCAAACTTGGGTCACAGGTGCAATATGGCATCCCCCATTTGTTGATAAGGTCAAAGTTCACATACCTAGGTCAAAGGTCATGTGAGGTCAAGTTGTAAGATAGGCTGAAAATGTAAAATTGACCTCATTTGAAAAGTTGAAGTTCAATTGGAACCAAACTTGGTTTATGGACTTTACATGCAAACCCTCATTTGTTTGAGGTCCAAGGTCACATATCAAGGTCAAAGGTCATGTTAGGCCTATCATTCACTAACCGCGACGGCAGGCAACACAAGCGGTCCGAGGACCGATGTATTTTTTCTTTTTGTCAGTACATTGCACGTGTTGACCAGTACATTCACAAATCCATGCCCCTCCAAAATCCTGGCTACGCCACTGATTGAACCAAAACTTAACCGATCAAAACATCATCTTATAACAATTTGGTGGCCATTTTGGATTTTTCGTCAGGGCCTGGTTTTAGCATTTTTTAAATTTTTTCTTCAAAAATGTGATCAGTAATCAATTTATTCAGTGTTTGAACAAATCTAAAATTATGACTTGGCACATTTTTTTTGAAGAGTGCCCCAAAATTTAAAAATTGTGATTTTTTACACAGTTGTGTTGGTAATTGTCTTGCAAACTATATCTGCTAACAATGCTAAGAAAATGTGTATTTGTCAGAAAAGAAATGATTGTGTAATTAGAATCGGGTCCCAATTGTAATTTAAAAGCGGAGCTGGAAACTCTAATTATATGTCTGTTCAATATGAAATAGAGGCACCCCACAAAAATGACCTCTATCTTAACTTCTCCTGAACCGATGGAACACCTAATGGAAGAGTGTAGGCACTTACATGGCACAATTTAATGGGAAAACAATGCATATAAGAAAAAAAATATTGATATGTTGATTTATTTGGAATAAAACATGAACTGGCAAAAAGTATCTTTTTTGTAAAATGTATGTCCCGGAGGTGGTGTTCTAATTTGGAGTTCATCGGCACAATTAGTAAAACACACGTGAGGCCTTTTACTGGAGGAACAACAGAGCCTCTATAGGAATCTTGATATTGCCCGATTTGCAATGTGTGCTTGCTTCACTCAAAGACTGTTCATCGCTACTGTTGAAAAAGATGGCTTTCTGTCACCCAAAGACGACCTTTATAAATTAATGATTTCTCACTTTCACACTCATTTTCATATAATGCACCTCAGAAGTAGACCAATTTTAAACTTAGAAAGTTTCTCCTTAAAGGGACATAATGGCATGAAAAAAAAATTGACATATGAAAAGGACCCTTACTGAAATCACTTCCAAGAGTTTAAAAAAAATTTGGATGTTTACAAGTTCTGTAAAAACAATAAAAACAGGAAAAGTTCCGGTGGGGGAGGGGGGGTGTGGGGGTGGCTGTTTGTGGCAATTTCTGGAACAAGGATGCTGACATTAATCTGCCAACATTGACCAAACTTGAAAAGCATGTTGTCATCAGCTCACAGACCATTGTTATTGTATATGTGCTAATCCCGGCTAAACCATCTTTCACTTGCCAGATCAATATCTTACTTCAAGCCTAAAGTACACTGCCTGAATCCTGGTCTGAATGCTTTTGAATTGTGTCGCAAAACTTGCTTGATACACTGTAAATTCTGTAAGGGATGTGAACACCTTGCTTTTCTGTTCCAGAAATTGCCACAAACTGCCACCTGCCCCCGCTGGAACTCTTCCTGTTTTTACAGAATGTAAACATCCATTGTTTTCAACTCGTGGAAGTGATTTCAGTAAGCGTCCTTAATGTTTTATATGCAGGCATGACCATTTGTACTATTAATATTATTGTGCCACCTCAAATAACCAAAATGTACATATAAAACTATATACATAATCACATAGTAATGAAATTATCTTTAAAAAAAACAGAAAATTGGTTTGGTGTCCCATTTACACGGGAACCGGAATGCAGTTTTATTGCAATATTTTAAAGTTTTTGAAAGTACTTTTGACTAATTTGATTGTTATTTAATGAGGACTTCAGTGTTGTCCATCTATGAAGAAATATTGAGATCCTCCTTAAATTTTTGTTGTCCTTTTTTCTCTCAAATTGTCACAAGTTGGTACCCTAATTTACAGAAATACCCTTATACATTGCATATTGTGGTCCAATTGAACTATAGTAGGATTTTCCTGTCAGTTCATTAAAGGTTTTGGGCTGTGTCGACGATTCCAATCATTCTGAGAGGTTGTATGCTTTACCCAATCATTACAATAGAAATTCAATGTCACAATATCGGATAAGATTAAGGCTGTAAATGTTCCTTTTCTCACAAAGAAAATATTACAAGGCAAATGCACTGAATAAATTTTGAACAAACTCTGAAGCATCAACATAAGAAAATGATTACTCACCAAAGTTCATCACTAAAGGAAATGTGATACGTTTACATTTATTCATCTTGTTCTAGATATTAATATTTGGCAGCTTGGTTCAATCATTTAAAGAGACACTGGCACATTTGAAAAATAGTGCACCTTCCACATTTTTCAAAACTGATATTTTTGAAAAGCACTCACCTGAAAAATATTAAACCCAAATCAGCGCACTTATGGGTAAACAGAACAATTTTGTAATTAATGTCGCCGGCGACATTAATTTAGCAGACGACGCGGGAATGGCGTTTAACACAAGAATACACACGGCAGAGTTGATTCCCACGGCATGCACCCTGTTTGACTGGTCTATGACCTTTGTGGATGTAATATCGATGAGTACAAGTCTATGATATTCATGTAATGGACACTTTCAGTGATTAAAGTTATGGCAAACTTAAAACATTAGCCTACAAATTACCAATGTCTTTAGCCTCTTATTAATGTTTTCAGGTATGTTATTTTTATGTGTAAAATATCTCTATTCTTTCAATGGTCTAGAAATTCAAGAAATTTCATATTTTCTGAAAATGTGCCAGTACCGCTTTGAGTACTTCAGAGTTTTGGTCTATAATATTTACGTGGCCTAATCCTCATCTTCACCTAGCCTTGAAGTTCATGACACTTTATCCGTTCTTTGAATCGATAGTGTGTCTCAGACTTCACGATAATCTATTTAATTGAATCTGGTATCAAGCCTTTACATATTCGAAAAATCTAAACAAATGTCTAAAAAGGTGAGACCTTTTCATCATCATCTTCCCACAGGACCCTAAACTAGCATGTCCATTTTGTACTCTCCCAGTCAAAAAAAATCACCCAGGATTATTTATCAGTGGGATCTTGTGACTATTTCTAGACATTTTACTTTCATAAAGTCATAAAAGGTGCATGTAGCTATAGGCTTACACGAAACTTAAAGATAAAACAATCGACAACATACAACTTTCAGTGCATAGAATGACTTCTGCATAGCTTGTTTATATTTACTAGTAGAGCAGCAGCCCAGAAGGTTTTGATTAACGAACGAGATACCAATATCTGAACACGGGGAGAATTCAGAGAAAAATGCAACTTTTGCAAATAATGAATGTCTGCCGGAGACCCGCTGCTGCGTGTGGCCCCAGGAGAGGGGTAAAGTTACTATAGGGGTCAAATATTTGAACTGCTCTAAATTTAATGTAATATAGCTCAAATTATTCCCTACGTAACCAGAAGTAAAAAAAAGTCAATTGGGTCATGTGTGTGGTGCTTCCTTTCCAAGGTATCTGGGAAAATAGGCTAAAGGTCATTTGTTTATTCAAGGAAGGTCAATGTTTGCAAAACCCATGTTTCTTTGTAAAGATATTTAAAAACTGTGTTTAATGATACTGATTCCAAATATGAAATAATTTTGCACTTTCAGCATCTTCTTGTTGTTATAATGGGAGGGGTACAACATTCCTGTAGGACTCTATGGGGATGTGGACATTATGCCCCTCCCTATTAAAGGGAACTAACCCTATGCAAAATAAGTCATATTTTGAAACAGTATCATTAAATAAATTTTTTGATATTTATTTACAAAGAAATCTGGGAACGTTGACCTTTCTTGAATAAACAAATGACCTTTAGGCGACGAAAAAAGAAAACCCTGTTTTACGGGCGAGCGGACCTTTCGAGTAGGGTCGGTCGGTCGGGCGAATATTTTCTTTTTTTCTTTTTTTTTTTTTCTTTTCCGGACCTCAAAATTGGCCTAAAATAGCCCCAAAATCTGAAAAATCAAGAGAAAAAATGAAAAATTTTTACAAACAAATTTTCTAAAAAACAATTGCCAAAATTGATAAATTTGGGCTAAAAACAGGCTGATTTTACATGATTTTTTGAAAAACTAAAAAAAAAAATTCTGCAAAACTGAAAAATCAGGGTCGGTCGGGCCCGTAAAACAGGGTTTTTTTTTATTTTTGTCGCCTTAGCCTATTTTCCCAAATATCTTGGAAAGGAAGCACCACGCGCATGTGACCCAACTGACTTTTTACTCCTGGTTATCTAAGGAATAATTTGAGCTATATTACAGTAAATTTAGAGCAGTTCAACCATTTGCCCCTCATAGTAACTTACCCCTCTCCCAGGGCCACACGCAGCAGCGGGTCTCCGGCAGACATTCATATTTGCAAAGTTAAATTTTTTCTGAATTTCCCCGTGTTCAGATATTGGTATCTGCCGGTCTACAGCTGCATCCATTGCAAGTTGCGGGGGGCGGGGAGACAGATTTCTTGGGCATCACTGTGCCAACACGTACAACAATTAGATAAATTTACAGTAAATAGTTATATACACTTTTTGGTGTTGCATGCTTATGGTCATTTTTCTGTCATAACTTTGGGAAAAGTGTTTGCTGCAAAAAGTCGTTCTCATAAAACAATTCCTATGTATTAGCTTTTACACCCAGTGACCTATGGCAAATTAGGTATTGGAAATCAAGTTCGAGGAAGAAGTGGCTCAACATATAAATGAAGCTATCAACGTGGAGTGTATCTATCCTGTGTTGCAAAGAGCGCAGTATTTTCGTGCATGTTTGTAGATGTTACATACTTGATCTCGTGAACTTATATTAGGGGTGGGCAAGTATGAACTTTTTATTTACAAATCTTATAACGAGCATATTCTATGGCCATTTTGGCTCCTGAAAATGAATCAGAGTCAAGCTTTTTCAACACAAGATTCATTTTTTATGTTGTTCGTGATTTTTGTAACTGAAGTCCTATAGGCCTTTCTGCTTACTGTTTGGAACAACAAAAAACAAACATGATCTTCATCCGGATTGTGCTAGAAACTCACCAATAGGTGCTTTATAGGTTTAGGCAAATAATTGTCAAAGAAAAAATAACAAATTTATTCTCAATGCAGAAATCATGTATTTTTTTCACAAAAATTCCTCTTCATTTGAGGCAAGGCAATACACAGAACAACTAAAACAAGACCACTAGATTGTGAGTGAGTGAAACGGAGGAGCCTATGGTTGTAAGGTCAAGCCCTTTTGCAACCAGTTACATAACTTACCTGTGAATGGGTACGGGTGTTTTCTACAAGAACGTTCTATATAGATAGAGAGCAAAACGTTTACTAATCTTTAGAATTACACTCTTCTCGCATGTTTTGCCTAGACGCACAAAGAAAACTTTAGAGTACCAACAATAGAAAGCAATGGCTGCCTCCGCTTCTTCCACATACTGTGGGTCCATCAATCTCCCCTTCTGCCGCCGTTGCTATACAACAAGCGTGGTGTACCAATTCATGTATTTGTTTAGAGGGTGGCCAGGTGTAATAATAGTGTAACCTGGATCATTGTGCCTCATAATACTCTTTTTTCTCATAATGCAGTGCGCGCTTAGGTGAAAAGATGTTTCATTGAGGCGGTTTATTTAAATCAACGACTGACGTGCCCATTTCATGGTGTGTGGCCATGGGTAGGACAAAATTTAACCACCCAATAGCACCCAACATCCAACAACTGATATTTTGGAGGAATGTTTGTATCGAATTGAACTTATGTGTGTATACAAGCACCCAAACTAATAATTTTCGTGCAATATTCACAATGTCAGCGCCCAGCACGGACGACTGGTTTGAATGGGTTTCACCCCCTTGGTTTCATACCAGCATGTGCTTTGTTGTACTGTACTATTAACATTATAGTATGCAGCAACCCATGGTGTAAAGAGGTGTATTCCTGTTTCTATAAATAATTTAAACCAGTAGGTGAAAGTTGGTAGCTGTGCAATGAGTGACTACAAGCACTCTTTTCAAGGTAAAAACATTTTTTCTTTATTTTAGACAATCATGAACTTGGAAACCTATGGTTTTATAAAGGGAGACAATAGTCTAGCCATGTGCATGTTAACCGGCATGTTACATAGTTGTCATTAGTTTGCATGTGGCAAACATTGGCAATAACTAAATTTAACCTCAAAGTCCCATTGACTTTATGTACAAAGGACATCGCCCCGGATAAGAATGGATTACGCCCGCTATATAGTTTTCATGAGAGCAGATGCACTTGCAACGTTCCGCATTTTAAAGGGACAATGTCTCAAAGTTGAACTTTTTCCGTTTTCCAAAAAATCCCACTTTACATAAATTCCTAAACGTCGGTTTTAGTAAAATTATAATACACATTCTCAATGGGTACTTTGAAATTTCCAAATACGAACCCCCCTCCCACCCCCACCCCCCCCCACCCCCATGACCACAATGGCCCGATTTTCAAGGATGTGGGTTATATTAATTAGCAACATATATGAGTGGCATTGGGTTTCTTGGGGGGAAGACCTAATTTTTTGCATTTTGTTTTTCTGGGGGGCCCTGAACACTAAATGGAATTGTCCTAAACAACAACAACCTATTCATCATACCATACCACATCACTATGTGCTAAGGCATGAATCTACCCAGATCTCAGTCAGTAGCCGTGATGGGGCAGGTTAACAACAGCTTAGCATGCATGCATGTCCTGTGTATCATAATTCATACTAAAATACAAGGTGATGTATTTGCTCAATACAATTGTTGAATGGAAGCTATTGAACTGTGACATGGGAATTGTGAATTTATTAGCTCATAGTGCAAGCTAGCTTGCTCATGATCAATAGCGCGGACATGGGATATGCTTTTACATGCGGACAATTTAGGGAGGAGCTAGGACCCAGGTCAAACATTATCGTTTACCCCCTCACTACAGAAAAGGTTTGACACCTTTGGTAGTTAGTATGGACCCTTAACAACGCAGGTGGTAGTACTCTCAAATTGTGGTGTCACTTTTTCAATAGGGGACCAATTTAAGTTTACACAGGGGTAAACTTTTAAATGCCCCAATCACGTTGAAATGTATGCCTAGTTCCGTCTATTCATAAGGATTCCAAAAATGTATAGTTTGTACCATCTATGACCAATGGTTTTGGAGTTTAGGGTAAAAATTGCTAAAATTGTAAAAAAGGTCAATTTCTATTTGTACGGGGTCAAACTCGGAAGTTGCTCTCCAATTTTGTTGAAAATGATAGAGGTTGTTCATCTACTTTCTGATCAATGGACTAGTTTGTACCATCTGCAATGCATAGTTACCATGTTATGGGACAAAATAGGTCATAGGTCAACATCCATTGGTGTTGAACTTCTTTTGACCTTATCTCCGTAGTTCGCTTTAACATAATAACAACTATACCTTTTATGAGTCCTCCTACCTGCAGACAATAACTTGGAATTTTAAATATAAGCAGATTACTTTTAATGTTGAACCCCCTGTCAATCGAGATTGACCTTTTTTACCATTTTCCCTTATAACTCCAAACCAATGTTTGCGGTAGGTGTACAAACTATACATTTTTTGAATTCTTATATTAGAATGACAATATGGCTCATTTTAAACATATTGGGTTATTTTAAAAGTTTGACCCCTGTGTAAACTTAAATTGGCCCCTATTGAAAAAGTGATACCACAATTTGAGAGTACTACCTACCTTTGATGTAGAGGGTCCATACTAAATACCAAAGGTGTCAAACTTTTCTGTAGTGGGGTCAACGACCTCCTTAAATAAGGCCACTATTCTATTCTGCTTCTTCCTCCTCTAATGTTTTTTAGTCCAGAGTCTGCTTTGTGTGAAGACAAGATATAATCCAAATCTCAGTAGCATTAGCTAATGGTATTTGGGTATTATAAAGGGCTGCCGCGTGTAGCTTCTTGTAGCTATGAATGACAAAAGGCATATCTAGACGTCAATTACAAGCTCCATAAACAAAGGGCAGCTATGCAACATCTTCCTGTTTCTTCATTTAATAATAAATGGTCATTGGAATGGCGAATGTCCAAGCTTTTCTTTTTCCAGAGAGCATGCCCCTGAAGTTTCTCAAACGTTTCTCATTTTTTCTTGATACAAGTGTATGTTGGGGATAAAAAAACAAATTGCGTACATGTTAAAGTAGTTGTACAACACAACTCAAACTTGATGGTGAAATATAACTATGATGATTCTAGAGGGCCTCCTTCTCTCCTTATCCGGCGATGTCCTTTAAAATCCATAGAACCAACCCAAAACTTTATCTTCAGTGAAAAAGCTTGCTAGGTTCTTTTTCAGGAGCCAAAATGGCCATAAAATCCACCGACTTAAAAAAAAGTTGTAACTTGCCCACCTACTACTAACCCCTACTTATGTCTGGTAGCATCCCAAATACCAAAGAATGAGACTAAATGTGAACAAACAACATTCTAGGAATTTTTGAAATGGCACGCAACTCAAGATTTCTGACTTTTTTACTCCAAATCTACTCATCAAAGTTACTCTTTGCATGCCCAAATCCAATTTGCTTAAATCTAGTATCAAACACAGTATGTAATTATTAGAACAGTTATGAATGAATCCAGTGAATCATAATGAGATTTATAGAGCGCCTTTTACAATGTAGGCAAATCGCTATAGAAGAAAAAGAAAGAAAAAAAAAATAAATTAGGGAAGAAGTTGCAAGGATTTCAGTTGGCATCTGGAAGCGGTGTGTTCTCTTGGTTATGGAGCTCAAAGGGTACTGAAGGCATTTCAAAGGCGGGGAGCAGCATTGGAAAATGACCGGTCGCCTGCCATCTTCCTGGAATGAGAAACATCAAAACTGACAGCAGTGCTGGAGCGAAGGGAATTGTAAATTAACCTTCCAAAATTGATTCCTCAATTGACCTAAAAACATACAGTTCATGATATTAATAGAATTGTAGGGGTGGACGAGTTGTGTATTGGATAAGGCGGCCATCATCTGGTCTTTCTCACATGTTTTGTCAGGGATTCTGGGATTCACTTTTTCTGTCCAGTTTGTTTTGCTGAAAATGGGATCAGTACACCTGACTGTATTAAAGGGGTGCAACTTGCTTTGATACTATGACGTCAATTCAGGCCTCGGTAGCACTCCCGAAATTATGAGAATTCTACAAATTTATCCTTCACTTTTAAGCTGCTATGCAAATTTCAAATAGTTTGACGCTTTCAGTTGGATCACTGATAGTAGAAGCCGATATAGTCAGGCAGCAGATGTCACTATATTATCACTACTGCGATAATTTTGCCAACTTTGATTTTCACTTTCATGTGTTCAAGGACATCACAAGGAATCGCTTTCAACATGTTGCCGAATTTCCAGTGTCGTATTTCTTCACCTGGGGGCGCTTTTTCAAAATGGCCGCCAAAATCATAGAAAATCGAATAAAAGCGTATTGTTTACCACAAATACCATTTAATAGGGTCAAGTTTCTGGATAATTTTGGTCAAGTGACTACTAGAAATGTTTTAAAATCAAAACAGTGTTGTTCAGGGATAATAGAGGGTTTTTTTCAAAATGGCCGCCAAAATCATAGACAATTCTTTAAAAAGCATATTGTTTACCAAAATACCATCTAATAGGATCGGGTTTCTGGATAATTTTGGCCAAGTGAACTCTAGAAATGTTTTAAAATAAAAACAGTGTTGTTCAGGAATGATTGATGGTGGTTTTGTTTCCAAAATGGCCACCGAATCATAGAAAATTAATTAAAAAGCATAATGTTTACGACAAACATTATCTACTAAGTTTTCTCGATGATTTTAGCCAAGACTAGGAATGTTTTCTTATAAAACGGTGTCATTAACGAATAATTGAGGGCACGTTTTCTAAAATGACTGCCAAATTCACAAAAAAATATTGACCAAAACACTACCTAATAGGATAATCTTCTAGATTATTTAAGAACATTATTCTTTTAAGATGTTTACGTATCACAAATAACATTATTATTTGTGGAGGGTGCTTTCTTGTAAAATGGATGTCAACCCTTAAATGTCACATACTAACGCATACTAGCACAGAGAGGGCTAAAGCACACGCGCTAAAGGCTGCTGCAAAGTCTTTTTTATGTATCCCCATGATGAATGGCACCTTCGATAGCGCTTCGGCTAGCATATCGAAGTCCTGCAAGGTCAGCTTTCAGTCTTGGAAACAGCTAGAAATCACATGGTGTCGTGGTGGACTGTAAAGAGGACAAGACAAGATATGACTGTCATTTGCTTCAACAAAGTCTTTTCCAAGAGCAGACCTATGTGTTGAAGCATTGCCATGATACAGAAAAAAAATGCGGTATTCCCATCTTTGAACGCTTCTATTCGAGGACCTGTGGCAAAACCCTTAAATAGTACTAATAAACATTGTGGAGTTTAATTTTTGCAACAATGCCATATCCATCAAAAATATTGTATACAAAAACTTGGTATTGTTGTTCTAATTACAATTACATTTAACGATTTTAGCTTCTAAATGGCAAAATTATTTTAGCACATGTGCTAGTAATGAATATTTTAAGCAAAAACCCTGTTTCATTCAGGAATGTTCATCAACCCTCATCACCCCATGTCAAAATGAAATTTACGGGGTCTTGCCATCTTTATGAACCCAAATTTTTCACTTTTAAGTGGAGATCGTAAACGTGTATCCAGGTTTCATAAAAAAATCGAAAATCGGGCCACGTCCACTCTCTCGTCCTTTTCTCTGCAGTTAGAATATAGGGCATCTTGGCGTAAAGCTTTCTTAACAAAGCGTTCTTATCTGTTGAGGATATTTTTTTTTTCTGATGATTGATTTGATGTGCCAACAAGTGCAGCTTTATGTGTGTACCACAATGTCAGTAAGACTAGCTATTGGTCCTGAAAGCAGGGAGGATCTCTTACTGGTTGATGGAAAGAAGGTGGAGTTTGTCTATCAATTCAACTTTCTTGGATCCTTGATTACTAAGGAGGGTGGCTGTGGCTATGAGATCTGGCATCGGTTGGCAATGGTAAGATCGACAATGGTCAATCTATCCAAGATCTGGGCTGACAGAGGAATTACTAGAACTTCCAAAACTCGTCTAGTCCAAGCTCTGGCATTTCCAATGGCCACATACGCAAGTGAGCCTCGGACCCTCACCCAAGCAGACCGTAACAGAATTGCAGCCTTTGGGATGTGGTGTTGGAGGTGTATACTTCGCATCCCATGGATCGAGAAGAGGACAAACTCCAGTGTTCTTCAGGAGATTGTGGTGAAAACAACGCTTGTTACAGAAGATCTGCATCCAGAATCTCTGACATTTTGGTTTTTTTTTTTTTTTTTTTTTTTTTTTTTTTTTTTTTGCAAGGAATGGTTGAAGGCAAAAGAAGATGCAGACCAAGAGCTCGGTGGTTCGACCAAATTAAGGCGATTACAGGACACACTGTGCTATTCTATTGCAGCTGAAGATCGTCATCTCTGGCATCGCATCACTGAGGTCACGAGCTGTCAGTCATGACAGGAGCGAACCAACCAACCAACCACTATTACTCTTCCATCTTCTTGCAACTAGATTTTTACAAGGCTGTTTAAATAATCTCAGGAGTAAAATACCTACAATAGCCTCCCATATCTTGGGTCTTCTTTGACGGACTCGCGCCTATCTCTATAGCAAGCTGTCCTTTTTGCAATTGCAACAGTCCTGTATGAATGGCCTTCTTCCCCATAAACTAACTGCAAATCGGCATGCATTGTTGTATCAGCATTGCCGAGTTTGACACAAATATTATGTATACGCTGAATTATTCTTTTAATTTACCACCATGACTTGGCTAGTAGTGGACAGCGCCCTGACCGAGAAGTATTAATGTTAATGAGGCCTCATAAAGAGATTTATTTATCTGGCCTTTTGGGAAGAGACAGACTAATACCTGCAGATCACACAATCAATGCTCATTTGCGAAAGACCTGTCACGTTCGGAGATTTCAGAGTGTTTCAGGGATTTGCTATCCCCCCATATGATGCCAGCAATAAATCAGAAAGCCCCCACAAGTGCCCCCACCATATACTCGGAAGTAAAGCAATACAAGTTAATAAAGGGTATATTAAAGCACAATGCATTGCTTGTTTAGGGTAGCAAAAAATAGACAAAAAATGTTTAGGGTATGCTTTTAGTCGGTTGGTTTAGGGTGCGTTTTTGTAAGTCCATGTTCACGCATCATAATTCACCTTTGAATACAAGTGCCCCCACCATCCCCCTCCCGGGGTTTCAAAGGCTCACACAGAAATTTCTGAGGATGGCGCCCGCATTTTTCGAACAAACCATGTTTTTTGCATTATACACATACTAATCAGTGTGTGAAATAGCTATTCTCAAATAAATGGCCTTCTCATAGAAAATCACGACTTTGTTATGCAATTCTGGATCCGGCATTTTAGTTATACACAGTATCATGGTATTGTTATACAATACATAAATAACACTGGCCAACAAAATTAAACTTTTTTTTTTTTCTGGTGACTTAGATTTTAGAGTTGTTTTTAAATAATTTGGAATCGCTGATTTCAAAACTGGCATCAGTTTTCACCTATCACGTCAAGTTTTTTTTTCTATGTCATATGGTGAAACCTCAGGGAACACTATAATAGAACACAATTTCAATGAGCAAGGAGTGGAGGAGCAAGGACAGAGTTATATTTTTGGAATTTGATGAATACAATAGCAGGCTATTTTTGTAACATAAGTGTAACCGGTGGAGGGGGTTGTGCAATCCTCCATAGAATTTCCATACCGAACCCCCTATGAACTTGATTTTGGTATCAATGGATAGCAATGGGTCTCCTCTATCCAGTGATGCCAAAATAAGTACCAACATTTCCAGCAATTTGCTTCTATAACGTCATTATGCACGGCGCCCTCCCAAAAATTTGGTGAATTTCAGTTTTGTGTGCAAAAATATAGGAAAATTGAATTTTCTCTAAAAAAACACAAACCGATCAATTTCTACTGTATTTTTGGCCGAAATAATAATTTTTAAGTTTAACTTAAAAATGAAGTTTAAGCTCAATAACATGAACATTTTACTGATAAGTGCAATTTTATGGTGTACCCAGTTTACACAGTAAAGTAGAGGGATGTTTCACCAACCCCACCCCCAGGCTCAACTTTGATGGCTTCCCTACCTCCAGGTAAGGTGGTGGGTCCGAAATGTTTTGCTAAAATGTGCTCAAAAGATGTAAAAAAGATTTTTTTTTTTTTTTTTTTTTTTTTTTTTTTTTTTTTTTTTTTTTTTTTTTTTTTTTTTTTTTTTTTTTTTTTTTTTTTTTTTTTTTCATAAACACGCTAAGGCAAGTCTTCTTGCCAAATTAAGACTTAATCTGGTGTGTCTTTATATAGTTATGATTATTATAGCAATATTTATGCATTTACATTTTGACTATGAATTGAGTTAATGTGATTGAGTACCTTTCTGGACTGGTAATACACCCCTCTCAAAGAAGTGGGGTATACCATAGATTGAAAATTTGAGGTGTTATGCAAAAACTAATGCTATTTTTGAAATCAGTGACCCCAAATTACCTAAAATCAACTCTCAAACCAAAGTCACCAAAAAAAACTATTGGGTGTGTCATTACATAATATTTACTGTATCAAAACAGAAAATCTGATTCATCCCAAACTGGAACTTTGAGCATTTTCGGTGATTTAAAGTCGGTCTTTAAATCACGAGTGTATCTCCGTGAACAGGGGTGGCTGGATTTACCTCACAGGCTCACACTCGCAGCAATTGCTTAACCTCCTAGATCCTCCCTCCACTTCCCCCAATTCAGTTCATCTCCATCCTCAACACAACCCTCTTACTCTTCTCATCCACTTGCTTCTTCCATGTCGTTTTTGGTCGTCACCTCCTCCTTCAACCGTCCACCTCAAACACAATGGCCTTGTTAAAACATCATCCCTCAGCATTGTGCCCATACCAACGTACACCATTTGGGCCATTCTCCAATAAAGTGTTCAAAAAGTCGTTTTTCGTGTCGCTCACAGCCATGCACAGTTTAAAGCTTGTTTTGCCCGTTAAGAATGAATGTTTATTAATATAAATTATACTTAGGAGTTATGTTTCCGTTCTCTAAAATGTGTCCTTACTCGTTACACAAGAGCGCATATCACAGAATACATTGCATTTTTTATCAGCTTCTATTATGCCTCTGATTATTAAGTTCAAAACATGGTAATATTGGATTATTAAAGTTTCGCAAGAGTTCTCTGAAAGCATGTCGCCAATATTGCAACCAGATACGTTACAATAATTCGAATGGATACAAAATTGCTAAAAATAACGGAAGAACATTGTTCCAATATGTGATAAATCGAGCAGATGCAGATGTCAATGTTATATTATACATCTTTTGCATAAAAAAAACTCCATGGTTTCGAAGTAACAATTTCCAGACCTAGTAATGAAAGAAATCCCTCATGTTACGTTCCTACCGCGCCAGATACGTTACCTCGCTACGCACTTGCAAAACGCCGTGATACATGAAGTCGAATACCACTAATGCTTTAGTATTGAAGGTTAATACCTGTTAACAAGGTATGAGCCTAAGTCGGGACAGAATTTACTTCATCAAGAATAGCACGACTAAGAAAAAGGCCGGCCAGAAATGTTACCCAGATACGTTACTTCAGAGTTAACGTGGACTAAGAGGTAAAAATGCCTTTGTTTATAACGAATTTTTGCCAGATCGTGTTTTAGGGTTCGTGTGGGAACAGTCTTATCAGCAATCCATTAATAAAAGAGTGGGTGTTCCACAGGGTATTATTCTCTCTGTTACTCTAGTTCTTTTGAAAATTAATAGTATTGCCAAAGTTGACGTTCAATGCAGGAATTGAGAGGTAATTGTTGGTAGATTGATTCAGTGGCGTAGCCAGAGGGGGGGGGGGGCAGCTGCCCCCCTGTGGGGGAATCTGCCCCCCCCTTTTGCCCCCCCTGAAACAATTAGTGATTTACATAGGCCATATACTATACTAACAAATTTACTAATGCTTGCCCCCCCTGAAAAGTGTTGTGCCCCCCCTTGCCCCCCCCTGGAAAAAAAAGCTGGTACGCCCACTGAGATGATGTCTGTATATTTCCTATTCTTCATCACATATGGTTCGATATAGAACCGACAAATGCAACCTTGGCCTGACCAAGATTCAAACAGGGGGCAGTGCCAAGGGTTCTGTTTCTCTAAAACTAAAAAAACTGGTTTGTATGATTTTTGCCACAAAAGGCGTCTTCACTTGACCAGAACAAAATTGAATGGTGCTCCTAGTCCTGTTGTTTCACAGAATAAATTATTAGGCTTAATTGACAGTAAATTGAACTTCAAAGTATATTGACACTTGCGGAAGGCTGTCAAAAAGCTTCTCTCAAAAGTAGGTTCAAAGAGGGACGGGGGTGCAGAATCGACTCAGTTTTGCTGCCTTTATTGATCACTTGTGAGATCAAAATGGATCTATGGTTGCATTGTTTATCGTTTGCTCGTAAGTCATATTTGAAAAAGGCTGTAACCTATTCGAATTTCAAGGTCTTCGAACTATGCGGATTGGGTGCTTCGTTCCTCACTACTCTCCATGCAAAGGCTTATAGGTCGAAGCTAATGAACCTCCATTACATTAAGATGGGCAAAAGGTAGTCTTCAATATTACTTTAAAATTAAAGTATGCTGATATCCCAACACATGAGAGAACCTTTTCGCATAAATTTTACCAACTTCTTACTAGTACACCTAATGCTATTCCATCTTTTCGAATCCGTATAAAAGAGGGGTTTTCACAGGTGGTCCAAATGCTGATAAATTGCTTTCATTTGATTTTCATATTAGTCCTCCTTGGACAAAAATGTTGAATGAAATTGACCTAACTTTATGTCAGTATAAGAAGGGTGTAACCGATGATTTTTTTTCAAGCTAAATTGATGATCTTAGACATAAAATATCATCAACATCGATCTATTTATACAGATGGTTAGGTTTTGGAAGGGCTGCTGGCAGCAGCTTTTAAGTCGGCGTGATCAACGTCTGATTAGGTTACCTGATAATGGCTTTATTTTAACTGCCGAATTGCAGGCACTTACGTTGGCCTTAGAGTTAGCTGTGAAATTTCCAATGAGAGTCATTTCAGTTTATTTTCTGATTCACTTATCTAGTCTTATGGCTTTGAAAAGGCAGGGTGGGTTGTCATCCCTATATTACTGAGCTGCTGGAAAAGTATCCTTCAAATTTGTCTCATTGAAGAATATCTGTTGTTTTAGCTTGGATTCCGACTCACATTGGTATTCAAGGCAAGGTTGATGTATTGGCGAAAGAAGGCCCTTAATATGCATATACAATATTGAGATTCCCTTACAGATTTTAAGGCTTCCGTTTTAATGGCTACATCAGCAATAGGTGGCAAATGCTGTAGGATTCATTTCCTCATATCAAATGTATGCTTTTAAACCAAAAGTGGAGCTTTGCCCGGCAGCTTCAGGTTGATGGGACGAAGGGGACGAGATTTATTAGCGCGATGGCAAAATTGGTAATACTTTATGACCCCCATAGTCCCTCGGTGTATCCTTGTGATTGTGCTCTTTCTGTGAAATGTTACTTGAATGCGTTGATTAGGCGCTTATTCGTAGAAATGTATAGCGTCAGATTTGAAAAAATTATTCAAGATATTAACCTCTTAGGGAGACATTCGCTTAAGGAGGCTGATTGGTTAAATATGTTAAGTTTTTAAAATGTTGTAATTAAACAGTTATTGTGGTGTATTATTTATAAAGGTTTTGATGTTTTTAATTATTTTATTGTTTTTTATCAATCAAACACAATTGTGGTTGAGTTGTCGCTAAACTTTAATACTTCACTCCCGCAGTGTCAACGTTAGGCTATTATACTAAAAAAAATCGATTATTTTTAATATCACTTTATTTGCATATTCATGTTCTGAGAATATAAAGTGTACTATTTCAATCATTTTCAGGAAGTCCTGAAGTTGATATTTGGTCATTTGGAGACCAGACTTAAACACGTTATCCGGAGAGTCCATTTGCTCTCGCAAAAAAAAAAAAAAAAAAAAACCCATTCCAACCCACATCAAGTCCTAACTCTCCTTACTATTCATCTGCAGATACTGCAATGTCACCTCGACTTGAAAATAATCTTAGTTTAGAGGCCCATACCTATATC
Organism: Ophioderma brevispina; assembly: GCA_023653785.1. NCBI lineage: Eukaryota > Metazoa > Echinodermata > Ophiuroidea > Amphilepidida > Ophiodermatidae > Ophioderma > Ophioderma brevispina. The sequence continues at coordinate 36,986 of JAMKCH010006289.1, forward strand.
ACTTGTAAAAACAGCAGACTAAAGAGTACTACTAAAAATGTAGCTGCTTAGTCACTTGATGAGGCACTGTCACACATATGACACAAATAAAGTAATGTTTGCAGACATAAACCCTTGAAAACTAACGGTAAGAGAACTTGAATAGGTTAAGTGCTAAATTGGGCAAAATTGGGGGACAGAGGGTTTATGAGGAAGTGCCACGAAGGAATATCAGTTGTCAAGCATTCAGCCATAATTGTCCGTCATAGATGACTGCAACTATCGAAATGAACATAACAGCGCCTTTGCGGAGCCACCCAACACCTCTCACACTGTGTGTTTGTCGTGTGTGTGTGGTGTGTGTGTGTGTGTGTTGTTGTGGGTGTGGTGTGGCATGGTTAATTCTGGTGGGTGGTGGTGGTAGGTGTGTGTGTGTCTGTCTGTCTGTGTGAGTATGTGGTACGATGGGTTGAATGTGCATATGTGCATGCGCGAGGTATGTGTAATGTTTTGTCATGGGTATAAATTGCAGGTAAGTGATAGGCCTACACATTGTGTTGTCTGCAAGATGTAGCAGCAGTATATACCTGGACACTCTCGCTAAGTCTCATCGACTCTTTACATCACATAGGAACTCCGCATGTGTGTTCATTCAAGTATAGTGCGTCACCAAAATTTATAATTAATATTGTTGGTTTTGGGAAATGTGGCAATAATTTATCGTCTGTGGAAGGTGGAGTATAAACTTGGTGAGGTTTGTTGAAATTGTGACTGAATTTGGGTCCAATGTGATGTGAGGAGAGGATATTAAGTTCTGTCTGCACTTAGAAAACTGGTAGGACATTTCGCCGATTGAGGGTTGCTCATTAAATGACGTTGCGTGGGCGTCAGAACATTTGAGAGACCAAGACAGGTGGTTGAATTCATGGAAATTTGTATTTACATGTTTGAAGCTAGCATTAAATTTCCCCACATGTGCAATCGTAAGATAGGGGTAGCAAATAAACCATTCTATCATTGATGGCTACTTTCCGCGTCAAAATAGGAATTATGAGTGAAGTTTCAGAGGATTACTGCATTGTTCCGTATCCAGTTTTTCTATTTGGCCTTTGATCGCTACAGAGTTCAAAGTAAATATTTCGAACTTATTTCATTCTAATAATATTTCAAACATTTTATAAGCCGAATTTTTTATGGCCAATCCTGGGGTTAACCTTTATTCTCGTACCATATTTGACTTGCTCCGGTGTAAAAAACTGGTGGCGTTTTCCATTATGCATAGATAAACCCTTCGAAATTTGACTGTCACTGAATGCCACCCTGGGTTTGGGAAGAAGCCCCGATCGGGAAATGTCTTACACACGGCACGCTATAAGTGTCATTCAATTATGTTTGTAGCCGAGTCCCGGCCCTCATTCATAACTAACAAACATGCGGATAAGTCCCTTACGTTTGCAAGGACTGAAAGATTTAGCGGATCGTGAATCGAAATATCCATAGGCTTCAACGGCGAAGTTTTCATAGTGGTCTGGTCTTGAGTGAGTTGGAATCGGTTACAATTATGCCGAGTCTGTAGTCGTCAAGTGGTAGTAGCACCACGGCTCATAGTGGATGTTGCTTGATAGAGGGACTGGAGTTATTCACATGACGTAAACTTGCAAACAGTGTTGTCAATGCCAACTGTTAGTTGTCACAAGCTGCCGATCGAAACTGAAGTTGAAGATGTCTGAGAGGTGACGAATAGCTTGGCAAGTATTATTAACATATGCACCAGTCCAATTGCGATTTGGACGAAAATCGCATTGACACTGTAGCTTATCAGTCAAAAGTGAGGCAGACTAGCATTGCAAAGTTGCTGAATTCGACAACCCCCACAGGTACAGTGTATTGCTTATGGTTTCACGGAGCAAGGAAAAGGGAAGGGTTTCTTAATTGCACGTTGGGAGGAGGTGGCGTTCCTCGTGTTTTAAGCCATAGGCTCAGTAGGACTATATGCGGGTGAAAGACATGCCCCCCCATCTCCCGCCACCCCATTTGAAGTGATAACTATATAAGATCTTAGACCCCATATTTCCAGAATCGCTGTATCCAAGATTCCCATAGCTTTGAAAAATTCAAGGGTACCAACTATACCCTAAGACCTATAGTGTTTTGAAAAAAAAATGAAACTTTTGACAAAAGAAGACCTCTCCTTTGCATGACCCTTTAGAAGAGTTTGCTGAATTTGAATTTTCCAAAAAAGACCCCTTTTTGACGCAAAGTTAGCAAAGTAATAACCGAACCACCTATTTTATGGGCTGTTAGTTATCTCTAACCAGAGACCCCCATTTTTGCACCTTACTGTTCCAATGCCCCTTGGTTTGAAGAGTCAGCTTTACACCCGTATCAATTCATATGCGAGTGTTGCCATCCCCCGGTTACCCTAACCTGGAATCCTCACCCTAACCTTAAACCTATAACCCTAAACTTAACCCCTAATCCTAAACTCTATGACCTTAACCTTAAACTCTAACCTAACCCTAAAATCTAACCCTAAACCGAGCGAAGGGAGAGGCCCCTCGCCTGGTTGCCTTTGAAGTAGAGAAGACGTGGAAGTCCCAGCTCATTCCTCTTAACCTAAACTGGAATCTTGCAATTATCTTGCCTGTCGTACTGGTTATGGATGTGAGACTGGATATTACCTCAACAGCTCGAATCATACATAACAAAACTGTTATCGGATCATGCTCAAGATCCCGCAGACAAGACCATGTATAATGAGGCGTCTACGGACATGACAGGTGCAGAAAAACCTCTTTCTGAAACCATACACCAAAGGCAACCTTCGTTGGCTGTGGCCTGGCTTGCGAAAGCAGAGGAGGAAATTCATCTCCCGTATGCGCTTTACCAACCTATGCATGGAAAACGAAAAGAGTCCCCACCTTGCTCATCCGCAGTACATTGCTAGGGCTGATCAACGGGATGTTTGAGCTTACGCCAAGGGGAACTCATACTCCCTCCGGGAGAACGCTTATAGAGACGGATTGTGACCGACTGATCCGCAGCCGATGGATGGTGAATAGATGAACACCTTACCGCAACCTCTCTCGTAGCACCCGTTAAGTCTTAGCTCATATTTTAACAGTCATGTACTGGGAAAGTCGTTCGAAGCTCTCGCAGGTACCCATTTGTCAGGCCGATGAAAAAGCATGCGCCTGTGAGTCGATGCAGCCGAGTTAATATACCCTTCGTCACCGCGTCGTTAACCTTCAGGTAAAACAATCAGCGACCACCGAATCCAAGGAGGGTATCGGCCGGGGATCTTTGCTATTGGCGAATGGAGCAAGTCATCTGCGAAGAACCTTTGCTCGGGCGATCAATAGAGAAGCGGGTAGGAGAAAACACAGGGGGGGTGGCCGGATCCCTCGCGACGAATACAGTGTTCAAAATCTACCAATTTGACCTACACGCGCCGGATGGGTAGGCGCAGAAAAAAGCAGGGTATGGGGTAGAACGGCGAGTAGACGTTTCTCACGGTCTGAACGGCCGTGGCCAGTTCTCGAACAAGCGGATTTACACGCGCTTTCGGGTGTTCCGTTCTATATATGATACAGGTCGAAAAGCAGGGATAAGGGTATTCTAATACACGACGAAAGTAAATTTCGCGGAATCGATAAAAAGTAAATCAGTATAATAAACGCAGGGCAAATGTCTCAGTGTGGTCAAAAACTCCACCCATCGAATCGCCTGCGGCCAAAGGACCAATAAATTAATATTTAAATCTTTTAAAATGCTCCAGTTTTAGAGAAAAATAGTGAAAAACCACTCTAAAACCTTAGAGCACTGTATGTGAGTAAGTAAGAGTGTAGAAATTATGAATCTGAGGAGAAAAGGATGAACTCTCATGAGATGTTATAAATTGTAAGACTGTAAATTAACTTTCAAACTTGGATCATCTTTTAGAGCAAGTTATTTATGAACGTGAAGTTAACATACTTGAAAGTAATTAGAGAATTTTAAGAAGGAGAGAGTAGGGACAGAAACACGTTTATTTTTGTATTTCTTGAATGTGATTGTTAAGGTCCTAGGCGAGAGGGATGCATGATTTAAAAAACACGAATTGCGCCAGGCAGCTGGCCTTTGAGAAATTGACCCTTAGGTTTTTGGAAAGCGTGATTGATATTTAAGTGATCACCAGATATGTGTGTAGGGGGTGTGGGGCCATGGGGGCTAGGGTATGATTCTTTCTTTGTAAGCTTTGCGCATAGAAGAAACAACCGCTGCTTCCCGGCAGGTGATCAGTCAATGGCATGCTCAGACGCATCTAGGCGCTCTCAACACATACCACTAATTCGCACCTCCCAACTCCACAGCTTCTGCACTTTCCTAAGGTGCGGCCTATTAAGACTACAGGCACATTATTTCAACTTCAGCCCTAGGGGAGGAGATGACGTGGACCCCCATAAACGGTCAAGGCAGCTTCCACCATACCTTCTGCTAAAGGCAGTCGGAATGAGTATCATTAAATATATGCACAAAATACATGTCAGAATTTGGAGGCATAGATACATTCAGTGTTTTTATTCTATGCTGTCTGATAGGATGAATACGTCAGAGTGACGTTTCACTCACTGGAGGGGAAAATAGGGGAAATAGGCCTTTATTCAGTTGAAATTGATAAACGACATTGAAGTGCATGTATTTTAATGAAATGAAGGAAACAATACTTGTCGTCGAATCAAACTAATATACGAACATTTATTATAAAGAATAAAACATGAATTAAACACTATAGAATGTTTACATAACTTTCTCATCACTTTGTCAGGTAGCATAAACAACGAGTTCTTTGAGTTTGTTCCACTTTCGTCCTAGGCCCCCCCCCCTAATATAACCACTTTCCTAAAGGATTGTTTAGATGAAATCCACCACATGTTAGAAGGCTTCAAAGACATCAACAATAAAGAAATAAAAACTGAAGACAGTTTTTCAGTAAAAAATTAGGGGCAAAACATTGATTTTAATTTCGCGTCAAAATGTGCGAAAAAGACACTAATTTGTTTCTGCATTTTCTACGGCATTGCTTCGCCTAGACTTGTGCTGATTGCTTTAATTGGTGAATAATGAACTATATTTACCATCTAAAGCACAAACATAAATGTCTCATGCCATTTTATATTTTTTAGGGTTACTTGAATAATTTACCATAGGTTCCTACAGTAAACCGCTACATTATGTATATAAAATATTATGGCTCCAATGGCCTACTATACTTTGCAAGATTTTTTTAATTAATTATTTACTTTGTTTATGTCACTAGGTGTATGCATTATGAAGATCAGAATCACAGTAACTCTAGTAAGATTTTTCATTTTTGTCATGGGCACAAGCGCAACTAAAAGTTAGACAAATACAAACAATATAAACCAAATATATTGCAGCGTTAAAATCGCCAGCTGAAAAACTAAAAATGGGTACCTAGGAACCCCCCCCCTATGCAGTTAAGTGTTTATGCTTTTAAACCATGCAGCTGAATTTAGATTTCATATTTTGCGTATTCTGACAAGTGATTTCTGAGCCAGATTATCTGTGATGATCATGCCCTTCACTTTGAAGATATTGTTACATTAGTTTGAGTCCAAAAGACTTTTCTACTGATGTCAATAGAAAATAACATGCATGCATGTGAAGTAGGTCTAATGATCATATTATTATGATGAAATCGTGATGATATCGATAAAAAAACATGTTGATGGTTTGAAAAGCGATTATGTTGATTTATTCCCGAGTAACAAGCAATGTGTTACAATGCGTCGATCACAGAATCTGGTATTCTTATAAAACTCAATTCATTTTTGGTCTATTTGACTTGATATCAATGGTGTTAAGCAGAAAAAAAAGTAGGAAAAGGTAACAGCAAAGTTGCAAAAATGACTAATTTTCTACCCCTACCCCCTAACAATTCGGCAATCTTGAGCCTATACACCATAAACATAGAATTGTTTCATTATGAACTAAATTAAGTCCATTTTTAATTTTGGTGTATTTTACTTGATATCAATGGTGTGAAGCAGAAAAAAGTAGGAAAAAGTAACAGCTAAGTTGCAAAAATGACTAATTTTCTACCCCTACCCCCTTACAATTCGGCAATCTTGAGCCTATACACCATAAACATAGATTTTTTTTTTTCATTATGGACTAAATTACGTCCATTTTTAATTTTGTTTTTTGCAATTTGATCTCGAAATCAGGAACTGTGGTAAAGAAGTAAAATGGCTTCTATTCATAATGTATGCACATAAACAAGTTGGAGGAAACGATGAGGATAAGAGATCAGATGGGGACTAGCGGTAGAGAAAAGGAAGCGTGTGCGCGCGCGCGTGTGTGTGTGTGTGTATGTGTGTGTGTGGCATGTTAATTCTGGTGGTGGTGGTGTGTATGTGTGTGTGTGTCTGTCTGTCTGTCTGTGTGAGTATGTGTGTACGCATGCGGATGATAGTGGTGATTTTACTATAGTGATCCCGAGGTCATTTCTCGTAGTCAAGTTCAGATTAGAATCATGCAACAAGTGGCTAATATCCAATAAGCTTTCCTTCATGTTGGGAAGACCGAATGCATTTTATTAGGAACCAGACAAAACTTGGTTGGATTACGGATTTTCATCTTTTTACAATGATCCAAAATTATCAAAGCCAAAGATCAATGCAAATTTTGGGGTCAGCCTTACACTTGACCAATGCCCTATCTGGAGACACCGTGTAAATTCTTGTCCTAAAACAAAAGTTGCAGGTAAACTCAAATTTCTTTATAGACACTCCAGACCTCAATCAGAAATTAAGGAAGAATCTGTGCTCAGCTCTTTTACAATGTCACATATCGATTATTGCTGCACTTCCTGGTATTACGGTCTCAACATTCCCATCAGCGCAAATTACAGGTCTCCAAAATAAAATGGCTGTTTTTTGTACCCAATTTGTCTCCCCGAGAAAAACATTGTCAGGTTTCACTTCGATTCAATTACAACTGTTGAATATTCAAGACAGAGTCAAACAACTGCGACTCAATCATAGTTTAATGTCTTCATTCAATGGGTCCCAGTTACTTACAACATTTTTACCAGAATTCAAATACTATAATTATCGCACAAGATTAGACTTTCCAATTCATTTTAATGTCCCCAGCTCAAACGAACTTCTTTACATCATCGTTAGATCATATTGAAAAGCGCGCCACTGCTTAATATAATTAACCTTAGTGGGTAACTTGTATAGCGCTATACCAAAGCACACAAAGCTCGGCCCTGTGCCAAATCCTCAAATTATATTTCATTTCATTTTGCTCATAATCATTTTGTAGAACTTAGTACAATTTGTGTTGCAATACATCGAAGTCAATTAGAGAAAATTCAGTGGTTTAGTTCTGACGTCGTCTTTAATACTCTTGACAGTCTCACTATGCACAAGGGCAAACCACAGTTCTTCAAAACATTTACCCATCCAATGGACATCGTTCCATTCTACCGTTTTGCTAGTTTCGATATTCCCCATTTCTCATTCACTACACAAGAGCTTATCGGACTCGTTGTCACAGCCGAATTGTTCTCCCCGATTGTACATGCTTTCAGGAACCCCGTGCATGTAATTGGTTGGAATAGACCACACGACAAGCATCATGCATTGTGTGAAGTCGTAATTATCACGTCGTGGCTCGCTTTGTTGGTGGTTTGAGGTTCTTAGCGTGTGTATCGCAATGGCGAACAGAGACTCCTTTATAAATCTTGTTGAGTGTCGGTAATTAAAAGTGTGTTCGTGCCCAGAGTTCATGGTTCTTGCTTCCAAGTCTTTTTCTATCATGGAACCTTGACTGGAACTCCTTACCAGATACCATCAAGTCCATGACCACAAGAATTCCTTTAAATACCAGGGTTCAAGATTCATTTGTCTACTAAGGCAATGAACCAAGAAATTGCGGAACGGGAATTATGTTCTAGCTTATTCCCTGGCGTCCTCCTCGTTGCGTAATTTTAGGCTTATCACCTCTGCTAGGCACTAGTTTTGTTTGGAACACATTGGAAATAAGTTGCATATTCAGCCAACTTTATGGGCTATCCTGGTTATCGACGTGGTGTCGTGGTTGTGTGTACTGGATACGTCTCATCTACTGATTATTGTTGTATTGTTTTGTCGATTTTGCCGAAAAGAATAATAAGTAAATAAAAATTCGGAATTTGCCATATGGTGCATGCGCGTAGTATGTGTACATGTTTTGAAAATGGGTACAGAAATTGCAGATAAGTGATAGCCTACACATTGTATAACTGGCCACTCTCGCTGTAGTCCTCATCGCCACTCTTCATAAATAGAACTCCGCATGTGTTGTTCATTCAAGTATAGTGCGTCACCAAAATTCGATAAAATTTTGTTGGTTTTTTTTTGAGAAATGGTTGGCAATATTTATTTGGAATGTTGAGTATAAAATTGGTGAGATTGTTGAAATTGTGACCTGTAATTTGTGTCCAATGTGTATGTGATGGAGAGGGTATTAATTTCTGTCTGGTCTTGGGTGAGTTGCCATCGGTTACAAATTATATAGCCTGAGTCTGTGAATAGTCGTCAAGTGGTAGTAGCACCACGGCTCATAGTAGCTTTTGCTTGATAGAGGGACTAAGTCTATTCACATGACCCCCCTGTTGATTTTCGTTACTGAACACCCGATCCTGCTAAAGTTGGTACCAAAGCTTAGGGTTTCTTCTTTCCATTGGTAGTAAAATAAGTACCAAAGTCCCCATTATGACGTCACCATGACGTCATATGTTGAGGAAAGTACGAAAATACTGAATATAGGGTGGTAAATTGATATTTTGCAATTTTAGTGACTCAAACACCTTATTATAGCTCTAAAATTCTGGCATTATATAAAACTAGTCATTTCCTATCAAGTAGAGTCAAAAACTGCATGAAAATCTGATTTTCCTAACCTTTTTGGCGAAAAATTGAATTTTTCACTGTGTGTGTCTATGGAAATTGGCAGTTTTGCTGACATGCGAACTTTATGACGTCATTGTGACGTAATGCTAGGCATGTTGGTACTCATTTTGGTATCAATGGAATGAGGAGGACCATAGATATCTATTGGTACCAAAATCAAGTGTCTGTGATGTTCCTGTATTGTGTTAGGCATGTTGGTACTTCTCTTCCAAAGGGGGGGCCCCATCCATCACTTTGGGATCACCCTGTATCTTACCTATACCCCGGTGGATGTTTGTTTTTGGATGAAAAGGAGCGGAAAATGTCATTTGACAATTACATTAAATTATTTGGCACCAAAAAAGGGGGTTTTAATAAGCCGGGAAAAAAAACTACCACTACCCCCCCCCTTTCGGTAGACGAGGGTTAAGCAGAAAAAAAGTAGGAAAAAGTAACAGCAAAGTTGCAAAAAGGACTAATTTTCTACCCTACCCACTTACAATTCGGCAATCTTGAGCCTATACACCATAAACATAGATTTTTTTTCATTTTGGACTAAATTAAGTTTCTTTTTTTTATTTTGTTTTTTTGCAATTTGATATCGAAATCACTGTGGTAAAGAAGTAAAATGGCTTCTATTCATAATGTATGCACAGTACCGACGAGAGGGGGGTCAAAGGGGGTAATTGATCCCGGGCCCGGGGTCCTAGGGGGCCCGGGGAGAGAGAGAGGAAGAGAGAGCGAGAAAGAAAGAGCATTGGAGGATACAGGGGCCCCGTTTCCCCCTCCTGCGACGATGATACCTACTTACGTTGAGAAAATACTCTGTAACCCACGAAATTTCCAATTTTTTCGCGCTACGCGCGGTTAATAAATTTAGTGCAGGGCCTCTCTTGGTTCGAGAAATTACACAAAAACAATTCAGATTTTGTTTTATAAAACGGTTGGTCATGAATTATAAAGTGGACTACATACCAATTTGAAATTGTTTCTATCAAATATACATGAGAAAACGGATTATGGAAAGTGAACATTGCAAGGGTTCCGCGCCTCGCGCCTGCACCCATTCCCGGGTCGCTTTATATATGAACTCTCCGTGAACACTTTTTATATTATTATTTGAAACAAAACTAAAACCATCAGCAATATTTTACTTTTTAAAAAACGTTTATCATACCTCTATCATTAAAAAGTGAAACACTTACAAATTTTTATTTGTTTCTATTAAATTTTCATGAGAAAATGTGTTTTGGAAAGTGAACACTGCAAGGCTTCCGCGCTTCGCGCGGGAGGGGGATACCCCATCCCCCACCCACCCCCTGGGCCGTCTACATAAACAAAATATGAATAACTCAAACAAAAACATTAAGTTGCATACATTATACAGCTCCCACAGCCCGCGCCGCGTCATGACCGCTTCACAGCCACAGAATCCCCCCTGGGGTTCTGGAAAACGAAGTTGGTAAAAGGGGGCCCGTAGCTCCAAGTTCCCCCCGGGCCCGCAATTTCACTCGGCGGCCCTGTGTATGCACATAAACAAGTTGGAGGAAACGATGAGGATAAGAGATCAGATGGGGACTACAGGTAGAGAAAAGAAGCGTGCGCGTGTGTGTGTCAGTATTGGCTCGAATTTATCCTTGACCTT
>JAMKCH010006290.1:0-46598 GCA_023653785.1 Ophioderma brevispina
TCAGTGATAAGACGTGCACAGGCATGCAGGAAATTCATTTGGAGTATCGTTAAGCACCATAAAGACAGCAGTGGTCCTGCCAGTGTGCCCCTGAAATGGGAAATTTAAATATTTCAATACAAGGAGAATTTTAAAGGAAAAATGTCAAAGTTATTCCTGTTTCTCAGTTTACACCATGGGTAAATAGCCCTGTGCTGATTTACATGTAAGAACTGTGCTGATTTACATGATAGTTGCTTAAGATTACATTTTTTTTTAAATGATACTTTGTTTTATTGCAAATTCTGAATTTTGCCAGAGTTGTGAAACTTTGATGAACCATTCTATGAGAACAAATGGAAATATGGGTTTCAGTTGGTGATCTCAGCTTAGATTAAATCTCCAAGAAGTATGGCAAAAAATCAAGATGTATGGTGAACCTCTTTGTTTGGCATGGAATGACCCCTGCAGAGATAGGGTAATTTATAGTTAACAAAAATATTTGTTTGTGTTAAAACTTGTTACTTTGAATAATAATGGCAACACAAGCTAAGGCATTGCAATAATTAGTGTATATACACATTTAACCAAAAAATGTCACCCCGAACAACAATGATTAGATTGGGTATTCTAAAAACATGCACAACTGTTGCTTGGTCAAGCTTATACCTATTTTAATAACTTTAAGAGATTTAAGGAAATCAATTTAGTGAAAAAAACAAAACAATTCAGGCACATTACTGTCACAAGAATGTTTATGTGTCGGCAGGTCTATTCAAATGGCACAAAAGGAACAAATAAACACAATATAACTGGTAATTAGGCAAATTTATCCAAATCTGTATGTTATAAGATCATTTTTATCATTTGAATATGTTTCTACCAGGTAAAACATCACCAGTCAAACACGTAGCCTCCAAGCCTCCAAAAATGAGCCAATTTGCAGTGTTAACAAAATTGTCATCTCCGAGACAAACAATGTCAGTCTCAGGGGAATTTTAAAGTTGACTTGTGCAGCACCTGGGTGAGTGTCATCTACTCATGAGTGAGCTCCAATACTAATCATTACAACAGAGATATCAGAAGCAAGAGATTTATATTAAGAAGAAAGCTGAGATGTTTAACTTAACTGTTTAGGAAGTGACAAATGGTGTTAGGAGGGTGACAGGTGCGCACGGAAGGTATTGCAGTGTTGATAATTTGAAAATGGTTGGTGTATTTTTCAACTTTTATTCAAGTAGATGTTAAGGCATGTAAACATTTAAAGAAGTTCAAAACATGGCCATGGTATCTCTTTAAAAAATAAACACTATCCCGTCATTGTTGCGGAAGTGACGAAAATGTTAACGGAAAAGTTAACATGAATTTGAATGCGACACAAAATCTAAAAGGCGAAGGATCAAAATTCTTTTGCAAACTAAATGAAAGCCATACTGGGTTGTTGCAATACACAAAAAACACACGAGAGAATTCGTATTAAATAATAAGGAGGAACAGTTTGTTATAAATAGGCATAATTGTTACGGAAATGCACTCCGAAACGCAGAATTGCAACGACCTGTCTCCGGAATTTATGCGAAGCAAGAAAAGTGGGTCAAAATTCCAAAAATATCATTATGGTGGGACATGGTCTATAATAATAATAAAAACAAAAACTGGGAATTCAATGAAGGGGAAAAGTACAGGCTTGAGAAAAAAATAGAGTAATTGGGGTACAACCACAAGGGCCAATTTTGACCACATAAATGGCAACCAAAATCAAAAAAGAAAAGTAAGAGGTTTGCTAAGTAGCTGAGATAGCCCCTATTATAGGATCGTTAACCATGCAAAATATCTTGAAATTCTTCATTGACTTAGTGAGATACATATCATGAAGTGGCAAACTGAAAGTTACACGACTGATTGTGAAAATGGCCATAGGTTTTGCTTGTTTTCAATTGGACCATGATCTGGGGTTGGCGAATTAGTGTCGAACAAGTACCGTACAAGCGATAGTTCTAATGGGAACAATGAACCAACTTATGTGCTCTTCAAAATTCCTTTTTAGAAAGTACTTAAGTTTCCTAAACGTCTCCAACGACAGTAGTAAAGCCAAAGTAGCAATTCTATGATAGTAACAGTCGAATTTTAGATAACACCGCCGAAAAAGCAATGAACTACACTCAAGGTACTGGCCCCCGCTGCAGTACATCGGGAAACAGCGTCAAAATTGCATTTGAATGTTGAGCATATGCAATCGTTATTTGTTGTTGCTGTGCGAGTTAAAAAGTAGCATCCAGGCACGCTGGCAACAAACAAGTTGCGATGCAGGCGCCGCAATGGGAATACAATTTTTTTTTTCCAAAAACAGAAATTGAACAATTAGAGTACACATCTTGCTAAATTCTTTTAAATCTTACGGAACACTCAATTACTGAAATCTTTTAATGATAAAATTCACGCGTCTCGTGTACAGAATGATTACACTTCTAAGCTAGACTGCTCAAAGCTGTGATGTCCTTGTCTTAGCACCGTGAGTGATTGGTGACCGATTCATATGCGGTCCCTTTTGTAGTCTGCAAATATTCACAATCACAAAGCTCCAACCGATGCATGTGGAACGAACGTGAAATTGCACATGGGGATCTGGGCCTGTCGCAGCCGATAGCCATATACCTGACCTCTATACAGGTCATGGCCATAGAGAGTTTGTTTCCAGATATACCTACACCCATCGAATGGTGTATTCAGCTTTGCTCAGTACAAACCCCTCGACACACAAGGACAGACATAGGATTACACAGCATGCATGTTTTGTTGAAAATCATTTTACTGTGTACTTCATTAACGGAGTAGACTCACCTGAATAAAAGACGGTAATTACTGGACAATGAATAAGTTGCAATTGTGTGTGCCTCTTGCCCGACCAAACCATAAACAACATGATTGAGATCCATTCAAGGTTATCCCAATAAATGGACAAATATTGATTGGGGTGAGAAACTTCTTGAACATCTTCTCTTTGTATCATGTCAACAATAACACAGAAACTTCTGAAATGGTGTGCAAAATTCCAATTTCTCTTGATGTTTTGATATTGAGCATTGAAAAATTGTCTAGGATTGCATTTAGATTGTGTGGTATCATGTCTGATGTGATTCTAGGTAAGTCGGGCTCAATTTATTGTATTTAAGAAGACTGAGGCATGTAAACAAATGACATTTGGTGTCCACAATACTAAATGGGGAGATGTATACAGGGGTTTTCAATACACCTTCATCTGTGTTATGGGTTATCCCACCTAACACAGATTCGCCTGTGTAGATTATACCCGAGAGATGTAAACACATGGCCGCTGCTGCGATGGAATCCTGGATAGAAGCCGACAAAACTGCCGATTTTCCGTCAAAATGTAAGAGTGATCGCCCATGATAGTCTAAAACCCCCAAAGTGCCGTTATGTGACATTAATCCCGATGATATGCTCAATTGTTACATAAGAGTTGTCGATGGCCGACCATATTGTCCGCAACCCAAGTTGTTCCTATGGGTACAAACCCGGGTGCGGTACCGAAAACTAGATCAATGATGAATAACAACGTTTCTTTCATGAATTTTTCGAAGACGTAATTTTGGAAATAATTTTTAAAAACACAATCCGTTACATCTAAGTTAATTGAACAGACAGTAGACAGGTATTGCTCGGATCAGCAGTAAAGTACAGGATGCACTGAAAGATGCCGTGTCAAATTCTATCATCAATGCAATCATTGGATTGATGAGATAGAATGAACAATGACCGATAAAATTGACAATGACTATTACATCATGGATTACCTGCCCGCGGATACATGCATGACGGTTTAGTAGATAGCAACAACAAAAAGAGGAGAAAAACCCGTACCGAAGCAACCGCTTGCAATCTAGTCTAAAATGCAGAAAAACTCGTTTTATGACAAACAACACAAAAAGCTTACAAAACTGTGAACATATAACAGCAAACCTTTTTTATCTTTAGCTAAAATACAGCCCGTAAAACTACAGCCCGTGACCAATTCCCGGGGGGCCAATCAATGGGGGGAACCTTACCAGTTAATTGGTTAACCAGTTGCTTCATGGGTTGATTGGTTGGTTGGTTGGTCTTCTCTTCGAATGGTAAAATAACTCACACTTTGAGACACGTCGGAAATCCTCGCAGTTCGATTTTACTATCTAAGTATATTGGAGGTATTCAGTTTCTCCAGTTTTCGTTAGTAATTTCATCGAATTAGACGTTTATATGGTTAGATATAAATTATCACGCCAAGACAAAATAAAAAAAGGTTTTGCCATTTAGCTTGACAAGTCATAGCCCCCCGGGGCCCCGGGGCGAGCCCCGACGACTTCCCAATATGGACGGCCCGTTTAGAGTATCCTCGAAACTAATTGCCATTTGGACAATCAGGGCTCCTAAATATAAATAAATCCATTTGGTCTAATAACCATTTGGTCTAACTTCAAGGGTTCTAACCCATTGTCTAATACCAATTAGTCTAATAATACCAACATCCAAATTATCTAACAACCAAAATGTCTATCCATTTGGTCTAATGCCCACTATATAGTCAAATGCCCATTCGTCTATACTTTGGTAATAACCACAAACACCATTTGGTTAATTCCCATTTGGTCTAATATTAATTCTTGTCTAATATTCATTTTGTTATATCCATTTGGTCTACTACCCAATTGTCGAAATCCAGTTGAATAATATCATCTGGTCTAATATCCATTGGTTAATATCCATTTGTCTAAGATCCATTGGTCCGTAAGATCCAGTTGGTTCTAAAAACAACAGCAACATTTATCTTTTAGTCTAAATATACAGCCCGTGTTAACAGCCCGTGACCAATTCCCGGGGCCAATCAATGGGAACCCTTTTACCAGAATTGGTTAACCAGTTGGTTGCTTGATTGGGTGGTTGGTTGTGGTTTGTTTCTTTAAACTCGAGAAAATAACTCAACTTTGAGGACATGTCGGAATCCTCGCAGTTCGAGTTTAAGTATCTCAAGTATTGGTTGGAGTTATCCAGTTTCTCCATAGTTTAGTAATTCCTCGAATTTAGAGTTGACATGGCTAGATAAATTATCACGCCAAGGACAAAAAAAAGGTTATGCTATTGGACTAATAACGGGGATCCTAAATAAATCCATTTGGTCTGAGTATTCAGGTTCTCCAAGGTTTTATAATGTTCTCGAAATGTAAGTTATCATGCTTAGATACATTATCACGCCAAGACAAAATAAAACAGGTTTCATATTTGGATTAATCAGGGATCCTAAATAAATAAATCCATTTGGCCTACGTAGCCATGTAGGTTATTCAATGGTCTAAACCCATATGTCTAATACCAATTAGTCTAATAACAACATTCAATTATCTAACAACAAAAGGTAGCCATTTGGTCTAATGCCCACTATATAGTAATCTGCCCATTCGTCTACTACCATTTGGTTAATAACCACAAACACATTTGGTCTACTTCCCATTTGGTCTACATATTCATGTCTAATATTAATCTTGTTCTAATAATCCATTGGTCTAATACCCAATTGGTCTAATATCAGTTTGGTCGAATATCCAGCTGGTCTATATCCATTTGGCTACTATCAATTTTGTCTATATCCATCCGGTCTAATATCCAGTTGGTCTAAACAACAACAACATTATCTTTTAGCTAAATACAGCCCGTGTTAACAGCCCGTGACCAAATGCCGGGGCCAATCAATGGGAACCTTTACCGTTAATTGGTTAACCAGTTGGTGATTGATGGTTGGTTGGTTGGTCTGCTCTTAACTTCGAGAAAATAACTCACACTGAGAATGTCGGAAATCTCGCAGTTCGAGTTTAAGTATCTCAAGTATGTTGGAGTTATTCAGTTCTCCAAGTTTAGTAATTTCCTCGAAGTTTAGAGTTATCATGGCTAGATAAACTATCACAACCAAGACAAAATAAAAGGTTTATTGTTGCCCTTTGGCCTAATCAGGGATCCTAAATAAATAAATACATTTGGTCCATAGCCATTGGTCTAAATCATTGGTTCTAAGGCCCAGATTGTCTAATTACCAATTGTCTAATAACCAACTCCCAATTGATTAACAACCAAAATGTCTATTCCCATTTGGTCTAATGCCCATCTATATCGTTAATGCCCATTTCGTCTCTCCTCATTGTCTAATAACACAAACACCATTTGGTCTATTCCCTTTGTCTAATATTCATCTTGTCTAATATTCATTGTGTCTAATATCCATTTTGGTATGATAATTGCTCACTAAATATCCAGTTGTTTAATATCCATTGGTCTAATAAGTCCATTTGGTCTAATATCCATTTTGTTTAAATACCATCTGGTCTAATATCCAGTTGGTCTTAAACAACAGCAACATTTACTTTTAGCTAAATACAGCCCGGGTAACAGCCCGTGACCAATTTCCGGGCAAATCAAGAGGAACATTGACAGTGAATTGGTTAACCAGTTGGTTGAGTGCTGGTTGGTTGGTTGGTCTTCTCTAACTCGAGAAAATTAAATCAAATTTGAGGACATGTCAGGAAATCTCGCAGTTCGAGTTTAAGTATCTCAAGTATTGGTTGGAGTATTCAGTTTCTCCAAGTTCAGTAATTTCCTAGACACTTTAGAGTTATCATGGCTAGATAAAGTATACACCAAAGACCCCCCCACCTCCCCCCTCTACAAAAAAAAGGTTTATTGCCATTTGGACTAATCGGTTATCCTAAATAAACCCATTTGGTCTAATTCCATTTGGTCTAAACTTCAATTGGTCTAATCCCATATTGTCTAATACCAATTGTCTAATAACCAACATCCAATTTATCTAACACCCAAAATGGCCTAGTAGCATTTGAGCTACATGGCTATAAAACTAAATGGTTATTAGCCTCAATGGTTATTAGAGCTAAATGTATTAGACCATTGGAGTTAGACAAATGGCCATTAGACCATGTGGGATTAGACCAAATGGCAAGTACCAATACTAAGTGGGTGTTTACTTGGCGAATTATTAATTATAATGCCAATTAAACTGTGAAAATTGGATGTTGACATGGCTACATAAATTATCACGCCAGGTCGACTTAGAAATGAAAACAGAACGGTTCAATGATATCAAAATCTCAACTTCTTTAGGTAAGTCGGATGACGAGGCTGTGGATCGCGAAATATGAATTGTCAATTTTAGTACAAGACAATATTGTAAATTTTTAAAGGTCCCACGGAATGGATGATAAACTACTCCAAATCTTTAAAAAAACAAAAAAACCGAAAAAGGAAAAAAAATACACTACCATGACATCTGTTTACGGGGCGAACCCAAGTCAGAAGCAACCTCCCGTGGTTCATAAAACAAAATTTCACATAATTTGTAAGAATTGACTTGACAAGATGTAAAATTCCAAACATGATTTTATACATATCATGAAATATGATCAATCACACATCCACAATATACACAATTAACAATGCAACCAAAATAGTATATTTCTTACCTATTTAAAAATAAATTAAACCACACCATCTCATAAATTATACAATAGTTCACTTCCTTTTGGGTTGCACCAGTCTCTTGTAAATCAGGTCCACATATAAAGCTTGGCGACACAATTCTTGTAGTACAGTTTACTATTTTCGCCGTTATGCAAAAGTTCTTTTCCGGGCTAGACCGGCCGTTTATTTTAAACTCGTAAGACTTGAATAACTACTGACGTATAACTGCAGCTTGGCGTAACAAGGTCCACAGGTACTCAGTGCATTAAGGAAATATGTCATGAGTCTGAATATTTGGAAAATTTGGTATGGCTGGAAAGCTTAAGTAACGTAATTACATATAAATCAAATAAGTTGAAAATTGTCCACATTGTTGAGTATTTTGCCCTTTAATATTTCGCCCAATAGCTTTACTCGAAACGGATTCCCGACAATCTCACATCGCATGCATCGCAGGCAATGTGACGTCAAGTGATGACCATCTATCGCAGTGTTGCCACTTCCCTATTCGAGTGAACGCCAGGGGGTAGGACATGCCATCCTACAGTCAACAGCCTGAATTCAAATCGGCATCAACATCCGGCGGACTCGAGGCAGTCTTTCATGTCCTTTCAGTTTCGTTTAAGTACGGTAGGAGGGCCTATACGCGGATCGGACGGTTACACTCAACCTTGCCTAGTCTACGCCTGGTCACGAATATTTAAATCTAAATGACGTTATTGGAATTACAACTATTTGGGCAGCGGGGGTTAATCCACTAACCCCGACGGATTTTAAGTCAATAATGTATCCTTTATTTATCATGATATTACTAAAATGTATGAACTAGGGTTTAAGAGGGGATTTTGTAATGAAACTGAGACACAGGCTACCATATAAAATCACTGTAGGCAGTTACACAAATTACCGTTTGGAAATCCCCAAAGCCCACATCGAGCAGGTCGTGTCCCTAGCCACCCCCCCCGCCCCCGTGAACTGCGATCGATGTGTTTTTATATAATAATAATTAAAACACAACGAAATGAACCAAAATATGTCATTCTGTAGACTTATTTTCAAATTTTATTACAATTACTTCATTAATCCCTCAATATTACAGTGTCAGCGATAACAATTCGAGCAACACGATGTTTTTGGTCATCACTTTGACGTACGAGGAGAGCAAAATTGGGCGCTTTTGCACAATGAGCATGGCGGCAAATCCGCCCGTTTTTCTTCGTATGTCAAAAAGCAAAAATTAAAATGCCTCTATTGTGTTAATTTTACATCGAATTGTATTATTTTTTCGGGAATTCGTGATGTATGTACAATATAGTTTATGAATTAATTCAAACTGAGCTTGACAAAATCTTGACATATTTCCTTTAAAGTTGAACACTTGGAGAGCCGCACTGTATAAAGAAGACACAATCCTGCTGGTATTCTAATGTACCTTTGTTTTTCAAAGGCACCACATTTGTGGCAGCTCTGACAATTCTATGCAACTTTCAGAATTGGTATAAAATAAATTTTATATCTATCAAATGTTAGGAAAGTTCTCACCTTCTGTTTGAGAGGTCCTACACCTCTTGTCAAACGGCAAAGAGAAATAAAACTTGCAACAGAATTTGTCTTTCGGCAAATTTCCCCTGGATGCACCAACCGCGGAGACAAGACGAACATTTCTCACTCTTCAGTTCGCTGAAACATGTTTTAAAGGAAATCCACATCCTGTGCTCGAAGTGTTTTGACATAGCAATTACACAAAGTCATTGTTCATCACAATGTGTGCACTCTCTTCCTATAGGTAAACAAAGAATCTGTCCCATTCTTAGATGATATATAAGACCTGTTCTCTAATTGTCCCAGTGACCGCGAACATCTTCTGACATGTTTGTCTCAGGAGTGTCTCACACACTAGTCGCATTTAGAACTATGCCAATCGATAAGTCATGCTTATTGCATCAACACATTGCAAGTCATATTTTCCATTCCCCTCACTCATAACTTATTTGAAATTAATAATATAATATTTGGGGGTCTGTCACCCTTCATTAGTGGGAAACTTGATTTTCAGTCAGTGTCATGAATAATTCACATCAGGCACCTGGAATTTTCTATTACTCTCTGAAAAATCAATAGTTTCACTAATGATGTCATCACCCAACCCAAATATTAATGCTTCTATACCTCCTTGGAGACCTTGACACAAAACCACATCAATTCTATTTGCATTTCTTGACCTTTAAGTATTGTACCAGCATCCATTCGGCAAAATACCGTAAAAATACAACTTTTTAAGGCTTTGACTATATATATATATATAGTATAATATATATAATTATATTTCAAACGCAACCTGTAAATTTTGCAGGTACACAATGTGAAAAAGAAGGTCTACATGGTTGGACCTTGGAAGTAATATGTCCTGCAGGTATCATAGTCCGGGTTCAATAGACGACAACGGAAATAAAGCGTGAAATCTAATGTTGCGTGACGAGTGAACTGCACGATGCCTATTGTTCACATTGTAGGCGGACTGTGAATCCGGGGGACTATATCTCCCTGCCACACCTGTTTACTAATTTGGGTGATCGTTACTGCTTCTTTTAGTCTATACTCGTATACTCTCTCACAAAATATATAGGCTACCTTTATAAGTGGTTTATCTGTACTTTTTGCCGTATTATGTTGGGCAGAATGAACTAAACCTGGGGACAGATCTAATTTTAAAGACGGCGGTATTGGGAATGGATGGTGATCCCCTTAATGACGCCTTAGGTGACCCCTGTAACTTCACTATGTCACCAATGTCATTAAATATATTTTACGTGTTAACAACTTTACAAGATCAATATTGAGTGTCACTCATCCAAGCATGTTTCGGGATTTGACCTTTTACCCCTATAACGTGACCCCTGGGTCCGAATGGGGTCACTGACTTGATGGATTTATGATGCCTAGGGTTATCCCTGACATTTCCGCTCAATCGGAGCTTTGTTTGTATATTTTGACCTTTGACCTGAACTTTGACCTTTGTGGTCGAGACTATCATAGACCTCTTCTACCATTTAAGTGTTACATCACGCAGCAACTCTGTCTTCAGGGCTTAGAATATCGCCATTTGGCTTATTTTTAGCATTTTTTTTATCAAAAGTGACCATTGTGACCCCCTTAGTGACCTTTGACCCCAATATGAAAAAACCTCATATACACTGCAGAAAATGCATGTTCCAATTTAAATAAAAAATCTATTTGCTTTTTCTGGAGATAAAAATTCTTGAAGTTAGTTAGCCTAAACCGGAAATGACCTTACATGACCTTTGACCCCCAAATATAATATCTTGCATACATCTGGTAACACTAATGCATACTGAGGTTATGTCACTCTAGCTATGTTTACTTTTGACAATAAATTTTTTGAATATTGTTGTTTTTTTTGCCTGAAGTTCCCCCTTAAATGACCTGGACCCCCATGCCGAGCACAAGTTTTGTGAAAGGTCTGAAGTTGCTTCATACATAAGAGTCACGTGACCATGCAACGTTTCATATACCAGTACCTATTTTGAAGATTTTTTGCAGATTTTTCACATTAAGACCGGAAGTGCCCTTAATGACCCCAGATTGACCTCTCGACCCAAACTTTTGTGAAGGGTCCAAAGCTGCTTCACATTCATGAGTCACTTTACCATGCAATGTAACCGGTAGGAGGAGATACAGTTTCAGAAAATCACACTTTTGACCCCGTGACCTCTTATATGACCCCGATAGGGGTCAAAGTCATATGTCATATTGAGCTTGGGTCAGCGGTTCCATATTTGCATTCGGTCAGACTACGTCAAACCATGACAAACAAAGCATTTGAAGTTTTTGCCAGAAGAAAGAAAAAGAAACTAGACTTGTGCTCTTTTCAAGAGCACGTATAAGTTAGCCGGGGCGATAACCCAGATGACCACAAATTGACCTCTCTACCCTTGACTTTTTAAATTTCCCTCGATCATTAATGCATAAGTCACACGACCATGTTACAATCTGTAGGAGTGGTGATTTGAATGTAACTTAATTTGAAGTATTTGACCTTTGACCCCTAACCATGCTTCCAGTGATTAGTCAGGTTGACTTTTATTTGACCCTCATCAGTCCTATGAGAGGGCTAACAAGATTTTCTCTTTTGACCTAATTTTAATTTTTACACACAGTAAATATGTTTTGACCCCTGTGACCTCAGATTGACCCCATTTGACCTCTTGACCCTAACTTTTGTAAAGGGTCCTAAGCTGCTTCATATGCATGACTCTCACTATCAGGTTGCTTAATCTGTAGGGGAAGTAGTGTTTTGAAGGGGAACGTAATTTGAAGTATTTTTTACATTTGACCCCGAAACCATGGGTCAAGTGATGAAGTCATAATTGACGTTTTAGGGTTGGCCTCTCATCAAGTCCGCTGAGATGGGCTAAACAGATTTTTCTATTTGACCTAATTTTAAATTTTACACACAGTAAATATGTTTGACCCCTGTGACCTCAGATGACCCCATATTGACCTCTTGACCCCTACTTTTTGTAAAGGTCTCAAGCTAATTCATATGCATGACTCACACATCAGGTTACTTAATCTGCAGGAGGAGTAGGGATTTGATGTGTAACGTAATTTGAAGTATTTTGCCATCTGGACCCCTAAGCCATCGGTCAAGTTGAATGAATTCATAATTGTTACTTTTTTGACCTCTCATCATGTCCTAAGAGATGGGCTACACAGATTTTCTATTTGAACCTAATTTTAAATTTACCACAGTAATATGTTGACCCCTGTGACCTCAGATGACCCCTTGGAACCTCTTGACCCATAAACTTTTGTAAAGGGGCTCAATCTAATTCATATGCATGACTCACACGATCCAGTTGCTTAATCTGTAGGCGGAGTATGGATTTGATGTGTACCGTAATTGAAGTATTTGGTACATTTGACCCCTAAGCCCCGGTCAAGTGAATAAGTCATAATTGACTTTTATTGGCCTCTCATCAAGTCCTATTAGATGGGCAAACGATTTCCATTTGACCGAAGTTTAAACTTATTACACACAGTACTATGTTTGACCCCTGTGACCTCAGAGACCCCATATTGAACCATAACTTTTTCTAACGGGTATCAAGCTGATTCCTATGCAGGACTTACACGATCAGGTTGCTTAATCTGTAGGAGAAGTAGGGATTATTGAAGTGTACCTTAATTTGAAGTATTTTGACCTTTGACCCCGAAACCATGGGTCAGGTGATAGCCATGATTGACTTTTATTGTCCTCTCAAGTCCTATGAGATAGGCTAAACAGATTGGGTTTCTATTTGACCTAATTTACAATTTACACACAGTAAATATGTTTTGACCCCTGTGACCTCAGATGACCCCATATTGACCTCTTGACCCATAACTTTGTAAAGTTGTACTCAAGCTTATCATATGCAATGACTTACACGATTAGGTTGCTTAAGCTGTAGGAGGAGTAGTGATTGAAGTGTACGTAATTGGAAGTATTTTGACCTTTACCCCTAAACCATGGTCCATGTGATGAGTTCATGATTGCCTTTTATTGGCCTCTCATCAAGTCCTATAGAATGGTAAACAGATTTTTCTATTTGACCTAAGTTTAAATTTACACACAGTAAATATGTTTGACCCCTCTGACCCACATGACCCCATATTACCTCTTGAATACATAACTTCTGTAAAGGGTCTCAAGCTCTTCATATGCTGACTCACACATCAGGTTGCTTATCTGGAGAGAGTAGTGCCTTTGGAAGTGTACTTAATTGAATTTTTTGACCTTTGACCCCAAACCCTGGGTCAAGTGATGATGTCCCCCCCCCCCCCCCCATGAGTGACTCTTATTGACCTCTCATCAGTCCATGAGATTGTGCTCAAATGATTTTTAAATTTACTTGTTTTAAAATTTACACACAGTAAATATGTTTGACCCCCTGTGACCTCCGATGACTCCGTATTGACCTCTTGACCCAAACTTTTGTGTACAGGGTCTCAGCTGATTCATATGCATGACTTACACGATCAGGTTTGCTAATCTATATGAGGAGTAGTGATTTAAGTGTTCCGTAATTGAAGTATTTTTTACCTTTGACCCTAAACCATGGGTCAAGTGAGAAGTCATATTGACTTTATGACCTCTATCAAGTCCTTGAATGGGCAAACATATTTTCTATTTGAACCTTGTTTGTTTAAATTTTACCACAGTAAATAACTTTGACCCCGTTGACCCCTACTGACCTTTGACCCCAAACAAAGCATAATTTTGAACCATTTCCACAAAGCTCATGCTGTGTGACCAATGTGGTTTAAATCCGCTCAAGTATTGGAAGAAGAAGCAAATTGTAAATGGTCATAAAGAAGAAGAACTACTTAGTTGCTCTTTGCAAGAGACGTGTAAGTTATGAGGCGGTGCAGAATAACCCTAGATGAACCCATTGACCTCTCTACCCGTACTTTTTGTAAATTCCTCAAGTCAATGTAATTCATCAGTCACACGATCATGTTACATCTTCTGGAGTGGTGATTTTGAAATGTAACTTCATTTGAAGTATTTTGACCTTTGCCCCTAAAGCATGGGTCAAGTGATGAGTCATGATTGACTTTTTATTGACCTCTCATCAAGTCACTATAGATGGGCTCAACAGATTTTATATTTGACCTAATTTTAAATTTTTACACCAGTAAATATGTTTGACCCCGGTGACCTCAGATGACCCCTATTGACCTCTTGACCCTAAACTTTTGTACCGGCGTCTCAGCTAATTCATATGTGCATGACTCACACAATCAAGTTGCTTAATCGGTAGGAGAAGTAGTTATTTGAAGTGTAACGTAATTGAAGTATTTTGACCTTTGACCCCTAAACCATGGTAAAGTGATGATGAAGTCATGATTGACTTTATGCCTCTCATCAAGTCCTATGAGATGGGCTATAAACAGATTTTCTATTTGACTTGTTTTAAGATTTACACACCAGTAGAATAACTTTGACCCCTGTGACCCCTTACGTGAACCGTGACCCCAAAAACAAAGGCATAATTTGAAACGTTAAACAAACCCATGCTGGTACAATTGTGGTTTAAATTCAGATCAAGTATTGTGGGAAGAAGAAGCAAAATTGTAAATTGTCAGAAAGAAGAAACCCAAAACTAGACTTAGTGCTATTTGCACGAGCACGTGTAAGTTAGGCGGGGCAGAATAACCCTAGATGACCCAAAATTGACCTCTCTACACATTACTTTTGTAAATTCTTCAAGTCAATTCATTGCATTAAGTCACACGATCATGTTACATCTTATGGAGTGGTGATTTGAAATGTAAATTAATTAAGATTTTGACCTTTGACCCTAAAGCATGGGTGACAGTGATGAGTTCATGATGACTTTTAGACTCTCATCACGTCCTATTGAGGATGGGCTCAACAGATTTTATATTTGACTAATTTTAAATTTTGACACACCAGTAGTAAAGTATGTTTGACCCTGTGAACTCAGATGACCCCATATTTGACCTCTGACCATGTAAATTTTGTAAAGGAGATCAAAAGCTAATTAATAGGCATGACTCACACAAATCCAGGTGATCTTAGGAGAAGGAGTAGTGGTTTGATGTGTAACGTAATTGGAAGTATTTTGACCCTTTGGACCCTTAAATCTAAACCATGGGTCATGTGATGAGGTAATGATTGACTTTTATGGACCTCTAATCAAGTCCTATGAGATGGGCTGAAAGATTTCTATTTGACCTAATTTTAAATTTTACACACAGTAAATAGTTTGACCCTGGACCTCACCATGGACCCGTATTGAACCTCTTGACCCCTAACTTTGTTAAGGGGCACTCAAGCTTATTAATATGCATGACTCACATGATCAGAGTTGCTTATCTGTAGGAGGAGTAGCGATTGAAGTGTAACGTTATTGGGAGTATTTTGACCTTGACCCCTAAACCAGGGTCAAGTGATGAAGTAATAATTGGACTTTATTGACCTCTCATCCGGTCCTATGAGATGAGTAACAGATTTTCTATTTGACCTTGTTTTAAAAGTTTACACACAGTAGTAAATATGTTTGACCCCTGTGACTCAGATGACCCCATATTGACCTCTTGACCATAATTTTGTAAAGGGTCTCAAAGCTTAATTCATATGATGACTCACCACGATCAGGTACATAATCTGTAGGAGGAGTAGTGATTTGAAAAGGTTGTAAAAACGTTTATAATTGAAGTAGTATTTTGACCTTGACCCCTAAACCATGGGTCAAGTGAATGAAGTCATGATTGCCTTTTATGACCTCTCATCAGGTCTATGAGAGAGTAAAAAGCTTTTCTATGTGAACCGTTTTTAAAATTTTTACACATCATAGTAAATAGCTTTGACCTCTGTGACCCCACGGACCTGGGGACCCCAAAACCCAAAAGCATAATTTTTGAACCGTTCAACAACCCATGCTTGTGACCAATTGTGGTTTAAATCGATCAAGTATTGGAAGAAGAAGCAATTGTCCGAAAGGAAGAGGAGAGAGAAAAATGAAACGGTAAGAAGAACAAAGTAAGTTAGGCGATACCAGCTAACAAAGAAACGGTAAGAACAAAGTAGTTAGGCGATTGCCGCCTACTGAAGACTAGGCCTGAGACAGATCTAATTTACAAGACTGCCGTATTTGGGGAATGGGTGATGATCCCCTTAATGACCCATTGTGGGACTTGACACTTGACCCCTGTAACTTGACCATCACCCATCACAAATGTCATTAAATGCATTTTTACGTGTTAACCAACTTTATGCAGATCAATATTATTGATTTCCAACTCAATCCAAGCATGTCAGGGATGTGACCTTTGCACCTCTATTGTGTGACCCCTGGGTCACAATAGGGTCAACTGTAAATTTTTTCCGTTATTTACGATATCCCGAGGATTATTCCTCAAATATACTAAAATTAAAAAAAACCTTTTTTGTAAATTTTGACCTTGACCTTGAACTTTGACCGTTGGGTTCGAGACTCATACACATCTCTACTATTAATGTACATCACTGTAGTAATAACGGCTTATCTGTCCTCTAGCGCTTGAGATAATTACAATTTGTTCTTTTTTTAGTACGCTTTTGTGGCAAAATTGACCTTTGACCCCCTTAATGACCATTTTGATCCCGGGATAAAAAAAACCCGCATACACAACAAAAAATGCATTGTCAATGCAAATAAAAAACTTCACTCTGCTTAATTCTGGAGATAAAAATCCTTGAAGTTATTTAGCCAAACGGAAATGACCTTAATGACCTCTGGACTTCGAAATAAAAATATTTTTGCATACATCATGTACACTAATGCATATCTGATGTTATGTCACTCTACTAGTTTACATTTTTGAAAAAATAAAAATTTTGGAATATTTTCGGTTTTTGACGGATTTCCCCCTTAATGAACCTTGACCCCCATGCCCTAAGGCACAACGTTTGTTAAGGGTCTGAAGCTGCTTCATATGTATTAATCACGTTGACCATGCAACTTTGCATATAGCAGATAGCTATTTTTGAAGATTTTTGAATATTTTTCACATTTAAACCGTAAGTGCCCCTTAATGACCCCCCGATTGACCTCTCAACCCATAACTTTGGTGAAGGGCCTCACGCTGCTTCATATGCATAATTCACGTCACCGTGCATTGTCATCTGTAAGCCGCGGAACTTTTTAAAGGAAATGACACTTTTGACCCCTGTGACCCTAGATGACCCCGAAAGGGGTACAGTCATATGACATAAATGGGATGCCTCAGCGGTCATTCGGTGTGAGTCTGGTCAGAATACGTCAACCATGACCGAGCTAGACGCAGTTGAAATGTTGACAGAAGAAAGAAAGAACTAGAAGCTGGACATATCTAATTTACAAGACGCCGTATTGGGAATGGGTGGTTATCCCCTTATGACCCCTTGAGGGGACTTGACCTTTGACCCCTTTAACTTCATCAATATGTCACAAATGTCCATTACATGTAATTTTTACGTGTTAACTTTACAAGGAATCAATCTTAGTGAGTTTTCAACTCAATTCAAGCATGTCGGATTTGACTTTTCACCCCTATAATGTGACCCCTGGGTCACGGATGTGGTCAACTGTACTGTTCTGTATTTGTGATGCCACAAGGATTATCCCTGACAATTTCAGCTCAATCGGAGCTTGTTAGTAAGTTTTGTACTTTGACCTTAACTTTGTGACCTTTGGGTCGAGAACTCTCTAGACTTCTTTTATTATTAATGTTACATCGCTGCATCGATAACAGGCTTTTTATCTGTCTTCTATAAGCGTGAGGATTAGCAATTTTTGCATTTTTTACCAAATTTGACCATTTGAACCCCCTTTGGACCTTTGAACCCCATTGAAAAAAACCTCATATACAATGCAAAAAATGGCCTTGTTCCAATTTAAATAAAAAAAATCATTATGCTTCGTTCTTGGATAAAAATTCTTTGAAGTTTTTGAGCCTAAAACCCGGAAATGACCTTAAATGACCTTTGACCTCAAAATAAAAATATCTGGCATACATCGGTAAACACTAATGCATATCTGAAGGTTATTTCACTCTACTATTTTTACATTTTGAAATAACTTTTTGAATATTTTTTGTTTTTGACCGGAAGTTCCCCCTTAATGACCTTTGACGCCCAATGCCGACACACGTTTTTTGTGAAGGTCCCTAGTCTGCTTATATGTTGATCCGTGACCAGCCACGTTTTGCATCACCAAATAGCTATTTTTGAAGATTTTTTAAGATTTTTCACATTAAACCGGAAAGTTCCCTTATTGACCCGAAAAAAGATTGACCTCCCGACCCATAACTTTTGTGAAGGGTCTCAAACTGCTCCACATGCATGAAGTCCCGTTTCCATGCAATGTAAACTGTAGGAGGAGATCCAGTTTTCAGAAAATCAACACTTTTGACCCTGTGACCCCGATATGACCCCGATAGGCGTCAAAGTCATATGCATAAATTGGTGTGGGGGTGGGGGGGGGGGGGGGAAGGGGGGGGGGGTGGGTGGGTGGGGGATTGCTCAGGGTCATATGGTGCAAGACTGGTCAGACTACGTCAAACCATGACAAAACCAGAAGCATTTGAATTGTTGCCAGAAGAAAGAAGAAAGAGACTAGACTTATTGCTCTTTGCACGAGCACGTGTAAGTTAGGCTGGGCAGTCGCCTAATGACCCATTGACCTCTCTACCCCAGTACTTTTTGTAAATTCCTCAAGTCATTAATGCATAAGTCCCACGATCATGTTACATCTGTAGGAGTGGTGATTTTTAAATGGTAACTTAATTTGAGTATTTGACCTTTGACCCCTAAAGCTGGGTCAAGTGATGAAGTCCAATTATTGACTTTTATTGAACCCCATCAAGACCTATGAATGGGCTAAACAGATTTTCTATTGACCTAATTTTAAATTTTACACACAGTAAATATGTTTGACCCCTCTGACATCAGATGACCCCATATTGACCTCTTGACCCATAACTTTTGTAAAGGAGCTCAAGCTAATTATTGCATGACTACACGATCAGTGCTTAATGATTAGGAGAAGTATTGATTTGAAGTGTAACGTAATTGGAAGTAATTTTGACCTTGGGCCCCTAAATCATGGGTCCCATTTGATGAGGTCATAATTGACTTTTATTGACCTCCTCATCAGTTTTCTATGAGAATGGGCTAAACAGCTTTTCATTTGACCATATTTTAAATTTTAACACACAGTTAAATATGTTTGACCCCTGTTTACCTCACATGACCCAGTATTGACCTCTTGACCCATAACTTTTGTTAAGGGGCTCAAGCGAATTCATATGCATAACTCACACGATCAGGTTGCTTAATCTGTAAGAGGAGTAGCGATTTGAAATGTAAAACTAAAAAATTAAAAAAATATTTTTGACCTTTGACCCCTAAACCATGGGTCAAGTGATGAAGTCATAATTGAACTTTTATTGACCTCTCATCATTTCCTATGAGAATGAGCTAAACACGATTTTTCTATTTGACCTTGTTTAAATTTTACACACAGTAAATATGTTTGACCCCTCTGACCCCTCAGAATGACCCCATATGGCCACTCTTGACCCGTAACCTTTGTAAAGGGTCTCAAGCTAATTCATGTGAATGACTCACACGATAGGTTACTAATCTGTAGGAGGAGTAGTGATTTAGTGTAACGTATTTGAAGATTTTTTGACCTTTGACCCCTAACCATGGGTCAAGTGATAATGTCAGATTTGACTTTATTTGACCTCTCATCATGTCCTATGAGATGAGCTAAACAGATTTTCTACTTGACCTGTTTTTAAATTTTACACACAGTAAAATAACTTTGACTCTGTGACCCCACGTGACTTGACCCCAAACAAAGCATAATTTTTGAACCGTTCAACAAATCCATGCTTGTGACCAATTGTGTTTAAATCCGATCAAGTAAGTGGAATAAGAACAAATGTCAAAAAAGAAGAAGAATGCAAGAAACGGTAAGAACAAATTAAGTTAGGCGATACGCCTAACTTACTAGACCTGGGGGCAAGTCTAATTTACAAGACGACGTTATTGGGAATGGAATGTGCTCCCCTTACTGACCCCTGAGTGATTGACCTTTGACCCTGTACTTCACCAATTGTCACAAAATGTCATTAAATGTATTTTTTTACGTGTTAACAACTTAACAGGATCAATATTATTGAGTTTTCATCAATCTAAGCATGTCAGGATTTGACCTTTGCACCTCTATAACGTGACCCCGGGTCACGAATAGGGTCAACTGAATTTTTTCTGTTTTTACGATATCCCAAGGATTTATTCCTGTCAATTTCAGTTCAATCGGAGCTTGTTTGTAAATTGTGACCTTTGACCTTGACTTTGCCTTTGGGGGAGAGACTATCATAGACCTCTTCCTACATTAATGTTCCTCCTGTAGTAATAACGGGCTTTATCTGTCCTCATAGGCTGAATAAATCCAATTTGGTCTTATTTTAAAAATTTTGGCATAATTGACCTTTTGACCTCCTTAATGACCTTTGATCCACGTATAAAAAACCTCGTTACACAACAAAAATACATTGTGTCCCATGCAAATAAAAAATTCTACTTATGCTAAGTTCTGGAGATAAAATTCTTGAAATAATTGACCTTACAACCCGAAATTACCTTAAATGACCTTTGACCTCCAACATATAAATACCTTGCATACACCAGGTAAACATGAATGCCAAATCTTAAGTAAAGTCACTGTAAACTATGTTGGGTTTTGAGATAAAAATTTTTGAATATTTTTTGAATATTTTTGGTTTGTGACCGGAAGTTCCCCTTTAATGACCCTTTGACCCCCATGCCGTGCACAACTTTTATGAGGTCTTAACTTGCTTCATATGATATGAGTCAAGTGACCATGCAACGTTGCATATCCCAGTAGCTCTATTTTGAGATTTTTTTGCAGATTTTTCACATAAGACTGGAAGTGCCCCCTTAATGACCCAATTTACCTCTTCTACCCATAACTTTTTATGACAAGGGTCTCAGCTGCTCCGCCCTGCATAGTCCCGTTACCATGCAATGTAAACTTAGGAGGAGATGCAGTTTAAAGAAATCACACTTTTAACCCCTGTGACCCCTCGAAATGTCCCCGATTGTGGGTCAAATGTCATCTGACATAAATGGAAAGACTCAGTGGTCATTGGTGCAAGTCTGGTCAGAATACGTCAAACCATGACAAAACTAGAAGCATTTGAAGTGTTTGCCAGAAAAGAAAGAAGAAACAAAGAAAGAAGAAACGAGACCTTGGGACAGATCTAATTTACAATCGGTCGTATTGGGAATGGATGGGATCCCTTAATGACCCCCTTGAGGTGACTTGACCTTTGACCCCTGTAAATTCACCAATATGTCACAAATGTCATTAATGTATTTTTACGTGTTAACGAACTTACAATGATCAATATTATTGAGTTTTCAACTCAATCCAAGCAGGTCATGGATTTGACCTTTTCACCCCTATCAGGTGACCCCTGGGTCACGATGGGTCAACTGTACTTGATCGTAATTTATGAGGGCCACGAGGATTATCCCGACAAATTCACGCTCAACCGGAGCTTGTTGTAGATTTTTGACCTTTGACCCTTGAACTTTGACCTTTGGGGTCGAGACCATCATACACCTCTCCTACCATTAATATTACATCACTGCAGCAACAACGGCCTTTATCTTTCTTCTATATGCCGAGATATAGCCAATTTGGTCTCATTTTTAGCATTTTTTACCAAAATTGACCATTTGACCCCCTTAGTGACCTTTGACCCCAAATTGAAAAAACATATATACCTGCAAAAATTGCATTGTTCCAATTTAATTAAAAAAACCTATTATGCTTAGTTTCTGGAGATAAAAATTCTTGAAATATTAACCTACAACCGTAAATGACCTTAATTGACCGTTGACCTCCAAAGTAAAAATACCTTACATACACAAATATTAAAAAAATCAAAAAACTAAAAAATTAAAAAAAAAAAAAAAATATTACATTTTGAATAAAAAGTTTGATCTTTTTGGTTTTTGACCGGATTTGACCCCCTTACATTACATTTGACCCCATGCCGAGCAACAACGTTTGGCAGGGTCGTAAGCTGCGCATTGTATGAATCCGTGCCCCATGCAACGTTGCATATACCAGATAGCTATTTTTGAAGATTTTTTAAGATTTTTACATTAAGACCGAGTTCCCCCTAATGACCCCAAGATTGACCTTCGACCATACTTTGGAAGGGTCCTAACTGGCTTCACATGCAGATCACGTTTACCAGTCCATGTAAACTGTAGGAGGAGATACATTTTCAAAGAAAATCACACTTTTACCCTGTGACCCCTAGTGACCCCAAAGGTCAAGTCATATGTCATATGGGATGGCTCAGACGGTCATATGGTGCAAGTCTTGTCAGACTACGTCAAACCATGACAAAACCAGAAGCATTGAAATGTTGCCAGAAGAGAAGAAAGAAAGAAAGAACGCCTCAAAAACAGAACAAGACGGCCTGAAGGCCGTCTGTAAGAACCCATCAAAAACAGAACAAGACGGCCTGAGTGCCTTCGTGTAAGAAGAACGCATCAAAAACAGAACAAGACGGCGGACAGCCGTCGTAAAGAAGTAGAACGCATCAAAACAGAACAAACGGCCTGAGGCCGTCGTGGAATGCCGTATAATACTGCGTACAAGGTCATATTATAGTTTCTTCCATACTTCTTTCTCACTGGCAAAATACCCTTCGAAAGGGCCTAATCAGACCCTAAACAAGTCCAAGCTTCATTGACTTCATTGTTTCAAAATACAAACCATCGTCTACGAGAAGGTGATTTGTAGATTTTGATGTCACAAGGGTGAGTGTGGGGGGCGGGGGGTAAAGGGAAATTTTGTGCCCAGTTTTTGCCTTCCCAAAAAATCAATGCCCAATGAGCAGGAGTTTATGATTAGCCTCATACGTAAAATACATGTCCTTTTTTTTCAACTGAGGTTTTAGAACGGAACTGGGAACAATATGGTGAACAGCGGTAATAAAACTAGACTGTGCTTCGAAGCGAGCGCGAATGTTAACTGGTGACTTTGACCCTAATCTGTGTTCAAAACAAGATCGGGACCTCTGGCCTCAAAGTGGTACTTCCGATGTGTTTTCTCACTGATCAAAAGGAGGTTTTGTCCCATGGATAACCATTAACCCCAGTTCCATTATTTGACTTTGATGAATCTGAATCCAAAATTTGTTATTTTCCATTGTTTTTCCCCTAATATTTTTATATTTGACCCCCTAATGACACCTCATGACCCCCAGAACAGTGATGGTGAATAAATGAACCTTGAACTTTGAGAATGATGACCTCCAACAGTTCGCCAGGCAAAAAAAAAAAATTTCACAACTTATAAAATAATGCACCGACCTAAATAGGCCCCATGAATTGAGTTATAAATGCTCGTTGTGTTAACCTATTAAGTTTTTATTTTTTTAGTGTGTTCCCTAAAAGTTGATACTTCATATATTTTCAAGGATGCCTCCTTTCAGTATGATAATTATGGCATTTGGACCCAATCTGCAAACACCCTCTTGGTCTTGGTCTTTGGTAGAATCCACATCCACATCCCTATGGACAAGATAGCTCAATCGGGTAAGCGCCCGACTCCAGTGTATGCTCATTCCATGCGTATAGGCGTGTGTTCGAGCCCTGTGAGATTCAGCTACGTGTAAATTCCTGGAAAGAAAATTAACCGCTTTGTCCCGATTTCCCATGCGTATATTGGGAAGCTTGTTCCCGGCTGCGATGGTTTATCTCGATGTATGTTTGCTGATAGAAGCGCTGATCCCGATCTGCTGCATCCCTTGAAATGATTCTAAATGGGTTTATGGTATGGTTGGGCCACCGTGATCAGCGGCCATTTGTAAAACCGCTTAGAGGCCAATAGCATAATGCTCTAGATAAATCTCTGCTATTATTATTATTATTAGTGGGGAAAACGGATCGGTAGCCTCTACCGATACCGGATGATCTTGTGAGCGAATCTTGTGATGACAACCTTTAATTTGCGGGAGCAGAAGGAATTCCTAGATTTTCAATGGATGCCACTTTAATTGGTATAATTGCGGCGTTTGGGCCCAATCTGTTAAGACCCCATATGAAGCCCCTACTTAATTGGGATCCTGTGCGCAAATCGCGTGATGATAGCTTTTAATTTGCGGGAGAGAAAAGAATTCGTAGATTTTCAAGGAATGCCCCTTTAATAGGTAATTTTGGCATTTGGGCCTATTCTGTGAACAGTGAACACAAGCCTCTATCAGGAAATTTTGTGAATCTGGTGATGACAGCATTTGATTTGTGGAAGAAGGAATTTATAACTTTTCATAGAATGCCCCTTTAATCCGCCTGGATGACTACTGGCCTCAAACTGGGAACACCCGACATGGGGATGCGTCGAAATCAGTGGTTCTTCTGACCAAATTTTGCGGTAGCTAACATACTGGGTTCGCGCAGAAACAAGAATTTTACGACAGCTGTGATTATTTATAAAGATCCTGTCAGTGCTCTGCCCGAATTGAGAGTCAAAATATTTGAAATTTTAAGAATTGTCTAAAAGTGAAGGATGGGTCTGTAGATTTTTTTCATAAGTTATTTTTTTCAACTAAAAAAATGACAGCTAAGAAAAGGGAGAAAACAACAGCGTTCAAAAATCTAGATATGAATCTCCATTCAATTACTTGTTGAAGTAAGCAGGTTTGCGGTAAATGTCCGTACGTAGAGCTAGAGCAATGACTATATTTTTTTTAATTTTTTTTTATTTATAACAATTGGCTATATAGCCAGGACAAGCCCAATAGTGACATAGCACTAAAGGGATGCCCATAAAACACACAAAATAAGAAGGCAGCCCTAAAACCAAAATGAAAAGACATAGTGGATGAAAAAGCGAGGAAAAGAATGGACCAGATCAATGTAGAAAAAAACAAAAAACCCTAAAACTTAATGCTACAAGATGTGGAGGCTAACAGTGGCTTTGAAGGCTTTTAGGGTCGATCCAACCTGAAGGTACAGTCGCTGCAAAAAAAATCGCCACGTTTTTTTTTTCAAATTAGCCACGTGCTTTCGACCACACAAGACTGCAGAAGACTGTACAGGACAGTCCCAGACCTTGCCAAAACTATATACACATGAAGAAAAAATACTCACGATTTTCGAAAAATGGCCAATCGGCACCAGTCTTGAGCAGTCTGGAAGTGGTTTTCTACCAAATAATCGGTATAAGACTGCAGAAGACTGTACAGGACAGTCCCAGACCATGCCAAAACTACACATGAAAAAGAAAAACTTCACACGATTTTCGAAAAATGGCCAATCGGCACCAGTCTTGAGCAATCTGGAAGTGGTTTTCTAGCAAAAAATTGGCTGTGCGACTGAGACTTGATATTAGCCTTCACTACATGATTTAAAGGTCCCAGGAAATGCAAATAGATTTGATGTGGTTTGTGTCAAGTCTACAAGGAGGGACAGAAAGCTTTCAATATTGGGTTGGTGATGACATCATTTGTGGTTCTATTGATTTTTCAGAGAGTAATAGAAAATTCCAGATGGCTGACTGGCTGGTGTGAATCTATTCATGACACTGACTGAAAATCAATAGTTTCACTAATGATGTCACTAGTTGTGTATTCTTTTTTCTGGCCCTGTTTATTGGAATGGAATGTCCCATAAAGATTTGGAGTAGGTTTATCTTCTCATTTCCTGGGACCTTTAAGAACACGGGGACTGTGATTTGGTTCACGATGAGAAAACAATATAAGCATGTGTTCAAAACACTACTGATTTCCATTTCATTAATATAACATAAAAAGTAAAGGTCCCAGGATACTATCCTGAGGGGACCGCATGATATTTCTGATGTTGCCGAAATGACATTACAACTTATTTAAGTTCAGTACATACTATAATGACAGATAGGACCGAAACCATTTCACCAATTATACCACTGATTTAAGCTTGCAGTTGTACCGAATTTAATGACGGCGGTGTCGAAAGCTTTCTGTGGTCAGACCCTCCCAGTCTAAACAACCTCTAGAAGATTAAGTTTTTACATGTTTTAATTGATTAAAGAGGTTAATGAGACATGAGTGAGAAGAGAAAGAGGTTCTGAACCAGATTGAACAGAAACGTTTTTTTCCAGAATTTTGGGAACACACTCAAGTGCTCACTGGTCCGTATATTTCAAGCCTCTGTGTTGTTATTCTTTTTGAAAAGAGGATTGACCTTAGCTACTCTGAGATCATTTGGAACAATACCGGGGAACAATATCAGACTGAATAGGCTGACTGATTCCAGTGAAAATTCATTACATGACTCGGCAATTTCTGAGGCTCTGAGTGATTTGGGGGGTCTCAAGTTTGGTTTGGGCAGCGACGTGCCTCCGAGAGTCTGGAAGTTGGACTCATATCCGCTCATATCTATACCAATATCTGCAGGGTAAAGGGCCCAGATACTAGGTATGCAAATTTTGGACCAAATTTAACACTAAAAATTGCTTCCGATTGAGGAATTTTGACAAATTTCCCAACAAATTTTAGAAAATTTTGAAAAAATGACCCATTTCTATACCCAAAATTGGCATAAAAGGAGGTCATTGATATACCAGAAGACTGGAAATGAGACCCATGTTTGCAGCACGTCCCGTATGGTCATTTGTGTTGAGTACCCCCAAGGATCATAACACAATCTTCCATTAGTTTATAAGGACTAACATTATACAACATCTTTGACCTGGCGTTTCCCATAGCTTTTTTTTGGAATTCTGTGCACCAATACAGTTTTAACAGCTTGTTTGACCTTATTGAGCATTTGCCATTATTATTATTTATTATTTTATTTTTATAATTTTATAATTCACGGTTCAGACGCTGCTTTCCAATGATACCCAGGGTTCCAGGACGACTTGGGACAACCAGCGGTTTCCACAACCTGGCTGCGATTACATGTACACGCGTAATTCTCCATGTACATGGGACCGACTGCTTAACGTCCCCTCCGAAAGACGGGATGTTCTCATGGTTCGTTTGCCCGAGCTTTTTGGAATTCTTATTTTTATCAATAGAGTTTATTAAGTGTTCAGCCGTGGAATGACGATTATCTCTTGAGTCTTATTGTATAACCATTTATTTTTGACTTATCTTTATTTAACTTATGAAGTAGCTGGTCTCCTTTACGAATTTGAGCCAAAACTTCAGACGACACACGTTCGTTCCTCTGCTTCAATCTAACTTGTTTAATTGGTAAAGAGATTACACAAAACTTCATTTATCTCAGAAGCATTGCAGACATTGGTTTAATAATATTGAAGACAGTTTCTTCTTAAATGATTCAGCGATTTTTAACCCAATTTCAACGGTCTTATGGCCTTGAATTTGTCCTTTGGTGACCTTTCTATATAGTATAATATATTACAATTACACAAAATGGCCAATTTTGTTTTTGGTATTACACAGAAGCTCACAGAATGCATTTTGATATGTGATTACTGTTTTGGTAACGCGGGAGGGAGAAGTATAGTCCTGTTTTAAACCGAACATATCGAGCAACTTAATTATTTACCAAAGAAGCAATGGAATTGTTTTTTGGTTTTTTTTTTGTTTTGTTTTTTGTTTTGTTTTGTTTTTTTGCTTTGTTTTTGCGTGTTTTTTTGTTGTAACACATGTTGAAATCACCTAATTATTTCAACATCGGATCTGATTTGTTCACAGTCATGCACTGTAAAAACGCTGTTTAAAAAAAGTTGTTTAACAACCATGGTTGTTCATGTTCCACCGTTAAACAACCGGGTTGTTTAACTTAGAAAATATTTGAATAAGTCTGTTTAAACATTTAAACACTTTAAAATGTTTAAACAGACTTGTTTAAATCCGGGGTTTAAATATTTAAACAACTCAGTTAAACAACCGGGTTGTTTAACGATGGAACCTGAACAACCATGGTTGTTTAAAGTTTTTAAAGTTTTAAACAACTTTTTTAAACAGCGTTTTTACATGTGTGATAGATTAAAATTGGTGACAAAATTTGATTTGATGAAACAAAAACTTGGTGAGAACTTTTTTATCTATCAAAATTTGAAAATAAAATGAAGAATAAACATTTGGTACTATACGTATAATTTTTTTTGGTTAAATCCGGCGATATTCCGGGGTTTGTATACGCCTATCATTTTCACCTAATATTTTTTTTTTCTGATAGTATGCTGTCATTGGGACGTTAAACCGAGGAATGTTGGTACTTATTAGAAGGCCCGTGTCTGAACATCCATACGAAATTTACCATCATTACGTATTTGATAAGCAAAATTATAATAAAAAGTGGTTGTATTATAACGCCCCCGCTTCATAAATTATTTTTGAAACGTGTTTATCGAAAAGCGATTGATACTTTGAAAAGGAGATTTTGTTTCACCTCAATCACATGATATTCCTTGTTTTTTCGAATAAGTTAACATTGATCAACACCGAAAAAAAAAAAAACAGTTTATCGACTGGATAAACCATTTAATAACACACAATCAAAAAGCAGTTTTCAACGTTTTTATTCATATTGAAAAGCAACGTCATAATTTCATTTAAACGTATACGTTTTTCGATAAACATTGTTTTTTACTCGATGAAACAATACTTTTTGTCAATGAAACTATATCCAATCAATCAAATCAAATTTATTTCCATTCAACATGACAAAAAACCAGACAAATAGGACAGGTGAAATGGGGGAGGCTCGTAACAGGCCATTAAGGCCCGAACAGTCTAGCCCCCTTGTCTAACAAAGTTACACAATTACAAATGAATTACCATTATACCAAACGTACAAACAACACAAGAGAAGAAACATTGCTCCGAATACCAATGTGTATTGATTTAACCAAAATGAACTGATATCGATAAGAGAAGTTAGATTACTCAAAAAAGATGTAAAAACAAATATAATTTAATTATTATTATGCGTGACAAAAATTATGATTTTGAATTTATCACGAAAGTGTTTAGTGGATTTTGAATATATGATAGCTTTTTCATTGTGTTTCCACAGACTGGGCCTGCACTCCTGAACGATTTTTTGAGGAGAACGTCTTTTTTGCTACACCAAAACAATTGTAGGCATCCTTGTATTGGTCTGTGTATCTCAGAGTGTTTTATAATATATTTATCAAAAGGTTGGGGTAGATCTTCATTATAAGTTTGTACATAAAGAGACCCCACAATTGAATTTTATAAGTGTCAAAATACATTTAATACATTAAAAAAGAGGAAAAAGAGGGGACTTGAATGAGATCGATAGTGGCTATTAGAGATTGTTCTCAACGCCTTTTTTGGAGTTGAATATTTTATTAAATATATTCTGATGCATTACCCCATACCAAAAATACCATGATGGTATAACGGTAATTATTAAGGGTACAATATAGAGTTACACCATTATTTGAACATGGTACAAATGTTTTAATTTATTCAATAGTGCCTATTCTTCGATACCTCGTCTTAGAGATTTCAGCAACATGGTACTTCATGTTAGGTTATCGTCAATGCCGACACAAAGAAATTTGGTTTTGTTTTTTTTCTGAGACCAAGCCACCTGTGGGGTTAGGTATCATATATTGGTCTCAGATTTTTCACTTGAAAGCATCTGATGATCGTATCCAGAGTTTAAGTAACTAGGTATCGATTAAATCTTCCCTCGGGCACAAAGTGGGAAATGCCTTGGAAACATTTACT
Source organism: Ophioderma brevispina (assembly GCA_023653785.1). Taxonomy (NCBI): domain Eukaryota; kingdom Metazoa; phylum Echinodermata; class Ophiuroidea; order Amphilepidida; family Ophiodermatidae; genus Ophioderma; species Ophioderma brevispina. Next base: position 29,827 of record JAMKCH010006290.1, read on the forward strand.
ATCGACCTAAATTATGGAACATGTGTAGGTAGGATGTTTGGAGTGTTTATCTATTATGACTGACTCCCTGTTTACTTTCTTGCATGACAATAGAAACATTAACATCAACAGAAGAGATGTCGTTCAGGGCCCTGGTTCAGGGTCGAAAGTCGTCTCTAAGGGTGACAAAGTGTTTGGATGCCTGGCCCTGACACCGGTCGGTATAGGGCCCTTGCACGGAGGTACATTATATTGAATGGACTTTTGTTTGTCCTCCAGTTCATCCAAGCATGTGAAGACTACAATACATCACCTGGTTCACCTGACATTCAGGTATTTCTACGGTTGATTTCCCTTTGTATTCTCTCTATGGCTTGTGTTGTTCTGGAGGCAGGTCTGGGCCAAATAACCTATTGAACGGCCGTTTCAATCACCCTATAGCAACGCAGTTCAAAATCCCTCGCGTCCATCATTTGTATTTCACATGACAATGAAGAGATGGTATTACTGTAACTGCAGCGTATTTTAAATTAGCATGGGATTTTATGTCTGGACAAATGAGCGCGGTATAGTTCTCTCTCGCAAACTGTTTCACACGGCATATTGTGAGAAATTTATAATTCCGCTCAAACTTTAACTGATGTACCATCCGTGGCACCCATCCAACATCCCCCTTAGGACTTCATCATTATTACAAGGAACACCAAGGATTTTAATACCTTATCAAGGAATTTCAGTCGAGTGATTATTACCGCTTTTTAGTGCCCCAAGACGAACTCTTCATCAACAAGGTAGTCACATTTCATGTATGGTTTTTAATTACGAAATTATTGTAAGTGCAGAATTCTGATTAAGAGCTATCTTCAAAAGAGGGACTACACTTTCTTTGAAGTATCATCATTGTTCCTTTTAAATTAAGAAATAGAAGAACTCTTTTGATTGCCTCTTCTTCAATATTTAAAATTAAAGCATAATTCACATTGGTTGAATGTAAGTTGGTCTATATTCAACATTTATACATAGTTGGGACTCACTTTTAAGTGTTTATATTAGAAATATTTGACAAAATGTAGTTAATTATTAAATTAATTAGCTGGACCTAGTCACATTATGGAGTTCCTTATGAATTTGGGAAAAATTGCTATATTTGAACGTTTTTCTGGAAAAATCAAGCAAGTGGCAACCTTGAATTCTGATTGGTCAAGTAAGAACATATACGACTACAGACAATTAGCATTTACATCATTAATGTTAACTAATTTCTTTGTTTTATTTTAATCTGAAAAAAAAGCATCGAGGGCCATACGTAGGATTTATTTTTGGGGGTGCAGGACTGAAAAAGTGGACTTTTTTAGATAGTGGACCTACATGTAACCCCAAAAATGGTCCTTTTTAGACTTTTTTGACATCTCATCACCAAAGGAACTTTCTTGTCAAGAATTCTCTAAATATTGGACTTTTTATCAAACATAGCAAAACAAAAACTTTTGCCCCTTTTGTGGAATTTGGGCAACCGAAAAACCCCCACACCCACTGTGTACGGTCTGTGTGCAATGTTTCACCCAGAATGGCTGAAAAAGGTACCAAATTGCAAGTGTTTTTGGGGCTTAACTAAAATACTCAAAGTTTGATTTTCCTATATAATAGAAAATGTAAAAGAATTGCTCGGGATCAGACAGGGAACAAAAACAGCATTATGGGGTGTAAAAGAATGACCAGAAATCTAATTATAAATGAAAATGAACCATATAAACCTATGCCATGCATACAGAACACTTGCCCTTAAAGACACTTCAGTTGATCCCCCAAAAGGGGTCAAATATTTAAAATTTCAAGAACAGCTGTAAAGGTGGCAACAAGAGATTTCAAGTTATTCTATTTTTGTGATATGTGTCGTGATTTCATATAGATCAGACACTCAATAGATTCCTACTTTTTTGCGCTCCAGAACTAACTCAAAATTAAAACAAAAGGTATTTGTATTTGCCAATATACACATAGGCTGATTTCGTATTTGCTCCATACGATAATTTATAAATTTCGCATTTTTTGTACCAAGAAACGTTTCTCAGCTTAAACCTTTCATGTGGGGATAAACAAAAGCAGAAAAATAAAATCATTGCAAAAACAAATTTACCTTTTTTTTAGGGTCACCTGTTTATTTGAAATCCTCTTCGTTGCACCTTTAAAAGTGACGGATAAGTCTGTATCTCAAAGTTTATTTTTTACAGATAACAGGTAATTAAAAATGAAGAAACAGCAGCATTCAATGATGTGAATTCCATTCAATAACATGTTGTAGTACATGTCCATATGGAGAGTAAAGACAAAATATCCAATTTTGTCTTTGTTAGGTTACTTTGTAGGGTACGTTAGGACACCTAAGTACCTGTATAGCTGTGGAATTTACAGACTGCAAACATCTAATTTTAATATTTTTTTCACTTTCTGATTTGGCAAATCACTGATATGCCTTTAAATGATGATTAATGAGCTTTGTAAAATAGTACAGATTGATGAATATCTCCCCATAGCATCCGCAATTTTCTACACATAAATCAATATAATAATCTCTGTGTGAAAAAGCTAAGTTCAAGTCCGATGCCTTCATATAGAAAATCACAACTTTGTAATCAACTTGGACGCGGGAGTTGAATCCAGAATTTGATTTGCAGTGTCTTATGGTTCTGTTATACTCATGGGGTACCCAGATCTTGCAAATGGGGGGGGGGGAAAGAGGGTACCGATGCTTTTATGAGGGGTGAATTGGGGTTCTCTCCATAGACCCTGTACAAATGGTCAGTTTAGTGGGGGCTGGCGGGTAAGGGTTCTGGACGGGGGAAAGATTTTCTGACACGGGTCAGGGTTCTGAGCAGGGACACCGCCCCTGCTCCCGCGGTTACGCCCACTTGTTATACTACATTGTACATGTGTATATACATAAAGGTTACTTCAAAATTAAACATTGAATCAACTCAATCCTTGTGGCATTGAGTCATTAGGTAACCGCTGTTATTATTTCAGGGACTTGCCATGTGTCGAAGCCCAGTTGGTCTAATGGTCATTTTGTCCTAATTCCCATTGGTCTAATACCATTTTAGACAATAACCTTTGGTCTAATTACATTTGGTCTAATAGCCATGTAGTCTAATGTTCATCTGTCTAAAACTCATATCGGCTAATATCCATATCGTCTATATCCGAATTGGTCTAATGCCATGGTCTAATACCCATCTGGTCTAATATTCTATTTGGTCTAATACCCATCTGGTCTAATATCCATTTGGTCTAATACCCATTTGGACTTATATCCATTTGGACTAACGTCCATCTGGTCTAATATTCATCTAGTCTAATATTCATTTGGTCTAATACCCATTTGGGCTAATGCCCATTTGGTCTAATATCCATTTGGTCTAATATTTAAGTCAATGTTTATCAATTATTTTTGGTTTAACATCCACATGGGTATTAGACCAAATTAGTATTATTAGACCAAGTAGATATTAGACCAGGTGGACATTAGACCAAGTGGATATTAGACCAAATGGACATTAGACCAAATGGGTATTAGACCAAATAGGTATTAGACCAAATGGATATTAGACCAAATGGGTATTAGACCAAATGGATATTAGACCAGATGGATATTAGACCAAATGGGTATTAGACCAAATGGATATTAGACCAGATGGATATTAGACCAGATGGCTATTAGACCAATTGGGTATTAGACCAAGTGGATATTAGCCCAAATGGATATTAGACTAGATGGATATTAGACCAAATGGGAATTAGACCAAATGGTGTTTGTGCTTATTAGACCAATTGGTACATGGTGAGTAAAAAAAATGACCCTGATTGTGTCCGCCATTTTGATTTTTAAGTAATATATATCTAACATATTTGGTATCATCTGAAAGCTGGATTCATTATCTTTAATTTACTGCAAAGATCATTCACATCGGTTAGGTATAGACCGAGCTACAGTCGTTTGAATCAAGTAGTCGGTTTTCTGCTCTGTCCACGGATTCACATTGAAATGAACGGCATTCAGCGAAGGTAATCAGTGTCCAGAAGAAAATCAGGCTATTTATTCACAGCAGATTCTTGATTCGAAGACTGTAGCTCGGCCTATACTTAACCGATTGGAATGATCTTTGCAGCAAATTAAAGATAATGAAGTAAGCTTTCCACAGATACCACATATGTTAGATATATGTTATTTAAAAATTCAAATGGCGGACACAATCAGGGTCAAGTTTTTTTTGACTCACCTATATAGTAGACGAAATGGGCCTTGGACCATATGAATATTAGACACTCTGGTTGTTAGATAAATTGGATGTTAGACTAAATGGTTATTAGACAAATTGGTATTAGACAATGGGTTTAGATGAATTGAAGTTAGACCAAATGGCTATTAGACCATTTGGGATTAGACCAAATGGCAATAAGTATTTCAAAATGCTGCTTTTAAGCAATGTAGGTGGCTGAAATCTTTCTTCTAATTTTTATTTAGATAACTATATGTTTTAATCTACAGTACGTGCCTTTAAGGTCTAACATTGCTTATACATGCATGTTAAATGAATTATTCATTTCCCTCTTCAGATACAAACACTATCGAGATGCACTGGCAAAAGCTCCCAAGGTTCCATGGGGCACAAATCGAGAGTACGCGGGAGAAGGACCTATAAACCTGCCAGAAGATCATCGCCCTAAAAGTGAGCCACCTCCTGCAGTAGAAAAGGGCCATAGACATTTTGCATCAGGAGTAGACCCTTACCCAAGGTAAGTAAGTGTTGGTCGTGGTCATACCAGTATGATATGCCATGAAATCTGAGCTGTTCTTATTTCAGTGCAAGTTGCTGTTGGATATTTGCTTCACAGTGCTGAGGTAAGTACAGCTTCATCATTCAATACTTGCACTCGTGTGAACCATAGCCTCATCACGACCCAATTTAAGTATATGGCATGCACCAAATCTTATGTGCAGATTCAATGTGCTCGGCAAGAAATTCAAGAAATTAATTTTTCATTTCTATCCATAAATATGCAACAAAGTAGCCCATGGAACATTTGCACATGTAACACCCACATAATGTACCATACACTCAGGCCCATACGCAGGGGGTGCGGGGGTGCGGTAGCACCCCCCCCCCCCAAAAAAAATTCCACAAAAGAGGCAAAAAGTCCACTTTTTGCTGAATTTTTGCGATAAAAAGGTCCAAAATATAGAAAAAATGTATCCAAGAAAGCCCACTTTTGGTTAGAAAATTTTCAAAAAAGGACCATTTTAGGGTGGTTAGGTGCACTTCTACCAAAAAAGTCCGTGTTTTTTTTAAAGTCCACTTTTTCGAAGTCACGCACACCCTTTTTTTTTTTTTTTTTTTTCCCCCCCCCCCCCCAAAAAATAAAATCCTGTGTACGGCCCTGCATACACTTTGTGAAGAAACTTTTTTAAATATCATTTTCTGAGTTATAATTTTAATGTTATGACCCCAAATTCATCATATTAATGATCTTGCATAACAACGGCATATTCAGCTTGTTCAGTTTAGCTGTTGGTGTGATCCAAATACATTGGTAGACATTTTTGAAAAAAAAAAGTTAAACAAAATTAGGGGTGCTTCTTTCAGGAAATGTTCATCTTCTTTTGTATTTCATTGTTCTGAGCTACACTAAAATTTCCATATCTCAGGAACCACAAGTCCAAGTGAAATAGGTTTTCAGCAAAACGAAGCCTAGAAAATGGCACATAAAATGACATTGGAAAATGATTTTGATTTCACTTAACACAACCCATGGATGGAGTGTCTAGAGCAACCTTGGAGTATTATGTACAAATACAGAGTATTTTGTGATTATTTCACATCTTGGACCTGGAAATTTTGTTAGTTTGTATTTGTTTTAGCAACTCTGTGTATTGAGAATAATGATGTTTAACCAGTTTAGTCACTCTTCAGGGGGACATACAAAAATGAATGTAACTCAAAAACTAAAGGGTTTTATAAAAAAAATCCTCCGTAGGATGATAGTATGTACACTCAACACGAGTTTTTTGTGTGCCAAGTTTGAAGTCATAGGTCAAACCGTTTTTGCAATTAATAGGGGTGGGGGGGGGTTGCAAGTTTGCACCTTCGCAAATGCCAAAAATATACTAGGCCAATTAAGGATCCAGAGCATTTAATTGTTAATTAATCTCGTCTGGCGTGCCATTAAAGTGTTCAATTTTTGTTTTTTCTTCTAAATTGCTCAATTCCTATTAATAATCTATTTGTTTTAACATTAAAACAAATCTTTAAATGTTCACTTTGACCAAAAATTAAATTATTTTTGTATTCGTCCTCTTAACATGTACTGCTTGAAAAATAATGACAAAACAAAGTCAAATGTAGCTCTTGAAAACACTATGAAACATAAGAAATAGTCTTTCTCTGTGTGATGCTTTACACTCCAATCAACCATACCATTTGAACGAAATCCAAATAAAAAGTGACTCTCCTGAAAAGTCAGAAATTTAGAAAACACTTTTGATCTCTCAAAAGCAACGCCATGTCCCCCCTTAAGCCTCTATGGGACTCACTGACAAACCTTGAAAAAACACATTTGTCCTCTGCCATGTTGCTTGGGGATCTGTTGTTATTTTAAATCAATACCCATGTTACCTGAATTATTTTCTCTGAATTCATGATTGTGATTATTTGGGGTTAGTGTCATGGTCAGTATTCTGTGTGTGGTTAGTAAGTTTACGAGGCGATTGGGAGTCTTATTGATTTGTCCAGTGAGATTGTTTATATTGCCAATGATTTAATAAATCACAATAAAATGTAAGTTATCTCAATAATCAATGGTATGTTAAATTTCTATATCAGATGGATTGAATCACGGGTGTGGATTGATGTTGGCCCTCTACCAAAAAACATTTTGCTTTCTTCTGTGTGCAGGATTGGCCAATAAAATTGCTTTGGAATTATGTGCGTAGTGTGTTTGGTAAAAAATTTCAACCTTTACTGACCTGTGCTAGGCAATTTTTGGGCTTCGCACACCAAGGATTTTAAGCCTGGTAAAGATTGGCCTGTTGGGACCAGGTGGTGGCGGCAGACCTCTTTTTCGGGGGATCATGTGGGGAAAAGTGAAATTTGGAGGGTTTACCCATTTTGGCCCCACTCACCTGTTTTTTGCCCAAATTGGTGGTTTTTTTGCACCCAAATTGCCAAATTTTGCCGGGGGGGGGGGGACTGGGGGCACTGGGGAAAGAACAAATTCGGGGAGAAAATGCCCCATGCCTGAAGATTGCAGCCACTGTCTCTTCGGAATTCCCCCACGTTTTTGTGGGTTTATCGTTTCTGTTGGGTTATTTTTGTTGGTTAGTTTTTGGTTGGGTTAATCGTTTTTTGTTGGCCTTAATCGGGCAAGTTGTTTATTGGGTGAACAAGTCCCGAATATTTTTTTTTTTGGGGGGGCTTAATCCAGTCAGGTGTTTGTAGTGTTAACCATTTACATGTCGTTATGTAGTGTTAACCATCAGTGTTTGTTGGGTTAACCATTCAGATGTTTGTTGGGTTAAACCATAATTTTCGTTGGGTTAACCATCATGTTTTCATTTGGTTAAGTACTCAGATGTTTGTTGGGCTTAAGTATCAATGTTTGTTTGTGTGAGCCTTCCGGTGTTTGTTGGGAAAACCAGTCATTTGTTTTGTTGGGTAAACCAGTCATAGTGTTTTGTTGGGGGTAACCCGTCTTGTTTTGTGGGGTAAACCATCATGTCTTTTTGGGTAACCGTTCATGTGTTTGTTGGGCTAACCAGGCAGTGTTTGTTGGGTGAAATTCCGTCAGTTTTTGTTGGGTTAACCAGTCATGTGTTTGTTGGGTGAACCAGTCAGGTGTTTTTGTTTGGTGTTAACCAGTCAGTTGTTTTTGGCTTTACCCAGTCAGTGTTGTTGGGTGAACCAAGCCTGTTTATAGCACAGTAAGCCTATGGGGCCTTGGAAACACAATCACTTGCTCATAATATAAACCGCAAGATGTGGTCAACTCAATTCTTCTGTGAATAAGCATTCCTCCAAGGATATTTAGTGAACCATGAATAAAACAGGGGGTTGGGGGAGGTGCTGAATATCACAAAATTACATTAACAGTCCACTGGTTGTTGGGGGGTTTAACCGTCAGTGTTTGTTGGGTTAACCAGGCAGGTGTTTGTTGGGTAACCATTCCAGGTATTGTTGGGTTCCAATCATATTTTTGTTGGTTAACCAGGCAGTTGTTTGTTAGGTTAACCAGGTCCAGGTGTTTGTTGGGTTTAACCGTCCCAGGTGGTGTTGTTGGGTTAACCATTCGGTGTGGTTGTTGGTGAACCAGGCAGAGTTTTTTGTTTATTAACCAGGCAGGTGTTTGTTGGATGAACCAGGCATGTTTTTTGTTGGAGAACCTGCAGGTGTTCTGTTGGTTTAACTAGGCAGGTGTTGTTGGGTGACTAGGCAGTTGTTTGTTGGGTACACCAGTCAGTGTTTGTTGGGTAATCAGTCAGGTGTTTCACAAGGAAGGTAAGTAGTCACATGTTTGTTGCTAAACAGTCCCAGGTGTTTAATGTTGGGTTAAGTAGTCAGAATTTGGGGCAGTGGATCTTCCTGACCAAGATTGGGTGATTATAGCATTTAAATCTGTGACTGAAAACCAAATTCATAGATTTTAATAATGCCCCTTAAAATAGAGTGTAATAAAGTCTTGTGCACTCCGTTGGTGTATACGGGGGGGGGGGGGTCGAGTCCACATGGGGCCCCCTCTGAAAACCACTTTGGCAGTGGATTTTTAACACAACCTCTGGTTACTGATGGGTAACAATGCAAACAACCACAACATAGAGAAAAAATGAACAATCATTGTACGGATTCCAAAATATCGGTCCACAAACCGCGTTTGCAATGCGCATCCAATTCGCCCACCAAAAAGCACAACCTTTCCTGATGACTTTTCCATAACTTTGGTTCATAATCGGAATCATCAATACTTTACATTGCTGTTTTTATTTTTAAAGTTACTCGCGTACGATTTAAGGGCCAAAAAAACAAATTTTGCGATAGTGCCACGCAAAATAATTACGGCTAATTAGCATAATAAATGGCCATGTGAATTTTTTGCCAACAAAATATGCGCACTGATATTTAGGCAATGCCTCAAAAATTTGGGCAAAATGATTGACGCATTAACAATGGCACACAAAACAAATGTTGGGTCCATGTGAACCCTCCCCCCCCCCATAGCACTTAAGTGTTTATTTGGCACAACTGTGAACACCCTAGAACCTTGGACCAAGGGTTCTTCCTGGACCTATTTGGTTGAAACAAATCACAGTTATTGCAAGTATTGAAATTGTGGTATTTCTAGGAAACAAATTTCTGAAATTTTGAATTCAAATTGGGTTCTGGGGTTACTTTTGTATTTTTGGCCCTGATTTCCAAGTGACACTAGTAAGGCATTTTTTTGCATGCAACATCACTTGTCCTGGCTGTTATAGCCTTGACGCATTTGCGGCCTAATGTTTTACCTTAGGTGTGTTAGTCAGTGTGCTGGCATGTTTATTTACACTAGCTACTCACAGACTTATCAAGGACACATCCCATGTCTGTTTGGTGTAACACACTCAGTACTTCTGGTCAGTTGTGCATTTGCAATATGCTAGTACTACTCGATGGGAAAAGCCTATCTATTGATAGGCTGAAAAATGAGGGTGCCCTTCTTTGAAAATCAGTGACATGTGGCCTATGGGTAGTGTTCCTTGTGTCAATTTGGGCCACTTTTGGGGACTTTTTTCATATGTGACACAACCTGTTGGTCCTTTTGAAAATCAAAGACCTAACACTCTAAAGCTATGATCCCACTATAAAACTAAGACCCCACTTTAAAACTAAGACCCCAACTATTTCGGAACAACATGAATACTTTTGTCAATTTATTCTCAAACAAATATACAATGTGCGCCTTAAACATAAGTTCATACCTTGGAAAATGGCGAGGGGGAGAGATACATCCCAAGTTGGTGTGTGTTCAACACAGACTGATGAGCTTTAGAAATGCAAGCCAACACCCAAACAATCCTGGTATATACCTCTGCTAATAAGGATAACTAGTGTGGCATAAAATAGCTCCATAACATTTGCCTCTCCTTTTAAAAATATAAAACTAAGACCCCACTATAAACCTAAGACCCTACACCTATAAAACCAAGACACACACTACAAAACTAAGACCCGTAACTATTAACTATTAACAGAATTAACTAAGACCCCATTAAAAACCTAAGACCCAAACACGATTTCTAACACGATTTATGTCTCTTGTGTTCTCTACTTGATACGAGAGGCTGGCACTTGAACATACGCTCCATCAGGTATCATGGGAAACAAACTTGCGGTTTCATTGGTGGTGCCAGACTTCTTTTTCTGAGGGGAAAATGGGGGGGGGGCAAAATATCACAAATTTGGAGATTTTTAAACCAGTTTTGCTAAAAAATCACTGATTGTTGCCAACATTTTGTGATTTTTGGCCCCAAATCACTGATTTTTTCCAAAAATCTCTCATTTTTCTTTCATCCGGGGACACCCTACCTCCCTCCCTGGCCATGGGACTTGTGTCCCAGGGCCCATGGTTCAATTCCCACCCAAGATGTGCAATCTTCTTAAGCTTCTATCCCTTTACCCTTCCTCCCGGGAGATAGGCTAGAGACAGCCGGGGTGTTAGGGTTATTACAAATTAACCTCTAATACTGAATGGTTCCAGTGGCATAGTTCTCAGGTTCATTTTAAAATTTACATTTGCAGATTGCTATCGTCACTATAGGAAACATGATAATCAAATCAAACGTTTTTGCACTCTTGGATTTCAGGAAAAAATGTGTGTTTAAAGAACGCAACTTGGGTATTTAATATCATGTATAGTTATGAACCCATGAAATCAATTTGCCCGGGCAGGCCACTTGTATTCAAAGGTGGATATGATGAGTGAACACAGACTTTCAAAATGCACCCTAAACATGTATTTTCACCAACTAAAAAACAAGCTAAAACATATCCTAAACAAGTATTTTTATCTGTTTTTGCTACCCTAAACAAGTAAGCAATGCATTGTGTGGTTAATATACCCTTTATTATCTTGCTCTGCTTTACTTCCAAAGTTCCAATTACAATATTTTTGATGATTTTGATCCCTGCTTTTTTGTGTGTAATAAGTTTGAGACGAATCAGATTTTTCGTTTTCATGCAGTAAACATTATGTATTGATAACAGTGCCATAGGATACTGTGTAAAACAAAAGTTCTGGATCCAGAATTTTAAAACAAAGTTGTGATTTTCTATATGGAGGACTTCGATTTGAGCGTAGCTATTTCACGCAGTGATTAGTATATGGACAAGCATTATGTATATGCAAAAAAACCGATTTGTTTGAAAATTGAGGGCGCCCTCCTGGGGAAATCTCTGAGTCAGCCTTTAATGAGATACCCTTAACACGTACATCGCAATTTCAGGGTTAAGAACAAACATACCCTTTTTTCCATATTTTGCTGTTTTTGACACACTAAACAATGTACGCGCGTACATTGTCTGTTGACAAAAAGGGACCCTTTTTAAGTGTTTTCTTGTTTACGCATCATATCCACCTTTAAATATAAGTGCCCCCCCCCCCGGTAAATTTGTGATAATGATTATTTTTTCTGCATGTTTTGATAGTTTTTGGACAGTGTATGTTTAAAATTAACTAAAACTAAGACCCCAAATTTAACTAAAACCACTATAAAACTAAGACCCACAGAGCCACTATAAAACTAAGACCCACAGAGCCACTATAAAACTAAGACCCACAGAGCCACTATAAAACTAAGACCCACAGAGCCACTATAAAACTAAGACCTATCCCCTATAAAACAAAGACCCACCCTATAAAACTATGCCAACTATAAAACTAAGACCCCATTGCTCTACAAAACTAAGGCCCAATCACTTTAAAGTAAGACCATACCACTAGAAAACTAAGACCACACCACTATAAAACTTAAAAAACTATACCACTATAAACTAAACCCCTACCCTAACTTTAAGACAACACCAATTTGCTTTCATACAGAATTTGCAGGTGAAATCTTTCAAGGGATTCAGTACTAAGTTTTACATGAAACTGTTGACATGATTTGTAGGCACTTTTATTACAAACAATTTTACCATGATATTTTTTTTCTTAAAAAGTTATTATTAGGAAAGTTGTGGGTTCATTCTGTTATTTTTTTTAAAAATAATTTTGAGTATTTTGAATGGGTTAGTTATAAAACATTTTTTTATTTGGTTATCCAAATCCCTTCTTGTAAAACTAGAATCCTGTCTTCCACAGCTACTACTTTGCTTGATGAACAGGATTTTATTTTGAAAATATGGATGAAGGTCGTGCAACAGGAACAATTTTCCTTGACCTCAGAAAGGCTTTCGACGGTGTTAACCATTGATAAACTATTGATTCACCATTGATTCTCTTCTCATTGATAAACTTTCACAAAATGGTATTACTGGTCCTGCAGACCTGCACTTCAGTGGTTTCGATCCTATCTCAGTGACAGAACTCAGGCAGTCAACATTAATTCTACACTTTATGAATTCAAACATATCAACATTGGTATTCCCCAAGGCTCTATACTTGGTCCTCTTCTATTTATTGTTTTTTGTCAATAGTCTTTCAAATAGTGTTAACTGTAAATGTACTATGTATGCTGATGATTCAACACTTCTTTGTACTTCAGACAACCCATACACTCTTGAATTTGAACTTCAGTCAAATTTAATCAAAATTTCTAAATGGTTTGATGATAACAAACTCACTTTGAATGCCAAGAAAACCAAGTTTATGGTCTTTGGTACATGTCATATTCTCAATAAATTTCAAAATGTTTCTCTGCACTGTAATAATGATACTATTGAGAGGGTTGACCAGTTTAAAGGTGCGTGTTCCGATCGTCTTTGGGACCCCCTGATTTACCCGGAAGTAGTATCGATTTTTGATATCTGATGAAAGGCCGTATTTTTCTCATTGGCGTCCTGAAATTTGAGCCCTCAAATCCATTTCATTCCCAAGATATAAACAAAAAACTGCCGTTTTAGTGGTTAACCATCAATATTATTAGCACAGTATTGAATAGGGCTTTGCAACATGCATTATTGTGTCTACCATCAAAACTGCAAGTTTGTTTCCCACGGTACTTGATGGGGTGTTTGTGCAAGTGCCAGGCTCTCATATAAAGTAGAGAACACAATACACATAACTCGGAACAAGCACCTTTAAATATCCTGGTGTAATTTTTGATCCTTTGATGTCCTGGTCTGATCATATCAATCATATTTCTGCATGTATTTGTAAGTGTTGTGGTGTTATTAGAAGACTTAAATATTATATTCCAAAAGATACTCTGGTTATGCTTGATATTCAATTGTCATGCCACATTTTGACTATTGCAGCCCTGTCTGGTCTAACTGTACTAATGATCTTATGAATTCACTTCAAATTCTTCAAAATAGATTAGCTTGTAAATTTTATCAGCTAACATTAGAACTCCTGTTAAAGATATGATGTGTACACTGCAGTGGAACAAACTTTATGATCGGTTGTATAACAATATGCTTATGCTTATTTTTAAATGCTTCAAAGGTCTTGCCCCAGTTTACCTTTCCTCTCAGTTCACTTTATGCACTCAGTTCATTTTAAGGGTACCAGAAGTCAAACCACAAACTCTTTCTATAAACCACCTTGGAACCTAAATGCAGGAAAACAGCTGAAAACGTACTTTCCATATGAGAGCAACCAAAATATGGAATAGTCTTCCTTCTGTTACTCCGCTGTTGTATGTAATATCATGAGTTTTATCTTCAGCTTAAAGCATCTACTTTTGTAAATCCCACATAAGAATAATTTTGTACTGCTGTAGATTCTCTGTAGTTTCCATTTATACTCATTGACATTTATTTTATTCTGATCTATGAACCTGTTATTTTGGGACCCCGTGATTTAACCGGAAGGAGTATAAATTTTGATATCAGATGAAAGGCCGTCCGTATTTTTCTCATGTTGTCCTGAACTTTCGCTTTCAAATCCCTTTTTTTCTCAAAATATAGATAAAAAACTACCGTTTTAGTGGTTAAGCATCAATATTAGCACAGTAGTGAATAGGGCATTGCCGTTGCACTATGCATTATCACGTCTAGCATCAAAACCTCAAGTGTGTCAGTGTGTACAAGTGTCAGGCTCACATATCAAGTAGAGAACACAATAGACAAAAATCGGAACAAGCACCTTAAAGGCCGACTCAGAGATTTCCTGAGGAGGGCGCCCTCAATTTACAAAAAAAAAATCGTGTTTTTTGCATGTGCATAATGCTTGTCCATATACTAATCACTGTGTGAAATTGCTAAGCTTAAATCGAATTCCTTCATATAGAAAATCACAACTTTGTTATAAAATTCCGGATCCGGAATTTTTGTTATACACAGTATCCTATGGGACGTAATACTACACATAAATGTTTACTGCATCAAAACGAAAAATCCGATTCATCTCAAATTTCGGAATTGTGTATTTTAGGTTACTATCTTTAGTTCTAGTTGACTATTTTTCATTATTACACAAAAAAATAATATTTCGAAATCTCTGAGTCAGACTTTAATGTTTATATGTGTTTAAGGGCAGGGCCTCCTTGGAAATCAGTGCTCTTGTCACTGAAGGGACTACCCTGCCTAAAGAAAGTTTAGATAAAAATAAATAAAATAATTGTGGTTCATTTGGACTTGGGCAAATGAACCATGAGAATATCTATTCCGGCTTTGGAGGGGATGTTAAACTGTCGGTCCCATGCACAGAGAGTCATACCTGCATATAGGGTGGTAATGCCTGACTGTCCTAAGCTTTCCTGGTCAGTTTCAAAGAGTACCCCTAGAATAGAGTAATTAATCAATGTTGGGTATACCTCATAATTGAAATAAAGAATAAAGAGTACTCTGTGGAACTGGTGTACTGCATATACAAATGCCCGCTTGACCCCATCAAAATAACAGATCCGATTCAAATGAAACTTTGGAATTGCACATTTCAGGTGACTTAAATTGATTTCATATTCCAATTAAATCATTAGATTATTTTACTACAAAGATAATAGTGTGTGGATAGTCTTTTTTACAAACATTTTAGGAAGTCCATCTCAAATCATATATATTTATTATCTTCAAAAGATTTTGTGTGATATGAAGCTATATGAGCTGATCTTTATGGAATGTTAGAGAAAATTCTCTTGCCTGTGAATTCCAATTAAGAATCAAGAAGGATTTATTATTTAAATACATGCATTGTATCTAGGCTAAGAGGTTCATGTTCCTTTTATCATAATGACATGTAATAGGCAAGCACCACCATCAGTCATTCTATTCATCTATTGTAAAGCTTCTATGAGCTGACAAAATCAATTATTGATTTACACAAAAAGTTTGACTGGTCGAAGGTCATTATTTGCATACACTATGGTAACCAGACTGTAGCTTGGGTGCATGGGGCTTATTCAGTGATCACATTATCAACAAACTAGGCTGCTAGGCTGTGTGTTAATAGAGTCTGATAATGTTACCACAAGCTTGAAGTCTCCTGTTTTACAAGGAAAATCAGCCTAGAAATTTGTCAAATTAGCTGTCAAAATGACATCTTTACTACCAAATCTACCAAGGACTTACCCTCATTTGGCTAACCAGCCTCATGAGCACCAGAAAAAGATGTTCAATAAACTTCATCCTATGTATTACACGTAAGTGTTTCTAACTCTCAGTAGTATTTATTTTCAATAATTGATAATTGAAATGTGTATTAATTGTAATTTCATGCATCTGAGGCTATGATATTTTGGCACTTGAGGTTGAATTTTCTGATTGCCTTGTGTTTTGTTGAAAATGGGTGTTGTGTGGTGGTTTTGTCAGTGTTCTTATTTATTTCTCTATAGGAAACGATAGCCTTGTAGGGGAGCACTTGAAACATTTCTTCATGTTATTTCATACATTCTGACTTCTGTTATATTAGCTTACATTTTCTTGTAATGAGATGGTACAGAGTGTACAGCTTGTCACTATTAATTTTACCGTCTGTGATCTGATTGATACATGTATTTAATTCAATATCATACAGTGAGTGCAAAGTCTAAAAGCTAGGTCAGTTGGCATGTTGGGCAGCGAGAGGCTTGAGTATAATTTGCATATAATTATAAGAAAATGTTTCATTCCTTTCCTAAAAAGTAATGTTTTCTATATTGCAGAGGTCTTCCTATAGAGCAGCATTATGACTTAACATTGCTTAAAAGGAGCCATGTCAGGTCAAACGACCAATTACTACCTAGGCCTACGCAGGTGGATATGAGGTGAGCACCAATCTCTTTTACCTGATCATATAATTTCTGAATATTATTAACAAAGAAGTACACTTATGTACAAAAAACACTTTATGTGCAAAAGGGGGGGGGGGCCAGGATTTTTTTTTTGCACGACATGTTTTAATGCTAAATTATTTTTGTGCATATTTTGGTGGAAAAAAATCAAATCGGCCATGGTGTTTTCCACTAATTAGCATAAATAAGCATTTTGGTGGAGCTATTCAAAATTTGTTTTGCCCCTAAATCATACTGAAGTAACTTTTTATTTCAGTAATATAATTGTATTTATGTATTCGGGGAAGTGATTTGTAATTTTTGGGTGGGATAAATTTCTGCACGTCATAAAGATAAG